>JAGDQP010015869.1:22088-41716 GCA_022664845.1 Lepisma saccharinum | reverse complement strand
GATGAGCCAAGTTCCTTGGTGACAGCATGTAACAGGAACAAAGGAACTTGGCGCGAAGTGGCAAGGTTCATGATCCTCAAGCTATAAGGGTGGTGGGGATCCTAAAACCCACTACGTCCACCACCACCAACCTTAAGGCTGTTGCCAGCTCGCGCCAAGTTCCTTTGTTCCTGTTACATGCTGTCACCAAGGAACTTGGCTCATCTGTCTCCCATTTCACACCTTTTTAGGGCTAAAGAACTTGGCTCCACTTTTTGCACCTCTGGTGTTTTTGTTCGGATTACCTTTCTATTGGACGTAGATTCCCCTACCAAGATTGCGGGATATGATCTCATTTACGGTCTCCTTGTTAGTGTGTCAAACTGAATAGCTGAATCGAGACACCATGAAATACTATATTTCTGAAGAAATAGCTGAATCTTTCGTCATATGAAATATATATATTGTAAAACATTTCTTGAAGTTCATTCAAAAATATTCTCCACTTCGCGGCCGATAGAAATTTCGTTTCCTTCAAAGTAAGTTACGTTTTGTGATCTAAAAATTCGGTAATTTGTATGTTTTGTTGTGGAACTAATATTTTTTAGATAGTAAAATGAGCTGTTGGGAGGGGTTTTCACATTTTCAATATTCATCGAATATCTTGAAGACTTTTAACAATAGTGGAAACGTGATTGGTATTTTTCTAAAAGTGTAAGATGCTGCAAAAAAAAAAAAAAAAAAAAGGAAACTGATGATGGTGTGTGTGTGTGCGTGTAATCTTGTATTTTTGTAATTGTAACAGTAATAAGTTGAAATATTAAGAAGGAGGTGAAAGTGATACCGCAATATACAACACAGGAAACGGTCTTCTAGCAGAACGAGGCCACTCCACACATTGCCAGTGTGCTGTCCTTCCTGAAGGTACATTTTCCGCGTAGGATCTGCATTTCTCTTGCCTACCAGAAGCCTGGATCTCACATTGCGTGATGCTTTTTTATGAAGGATTGTGAAGGAACATTGTTTCAGTCCTTTACCACGCACCCTTCCTGGCCTGTGAGCATAATTCATTAGAAAATTCGTTTGAAAGTGTTTTGTTTTACGTACTGTCCTGTATACAGTTCATGTATGTAACTGTACTGACACAGGTTAGGTGATAGAACAGCTTCAGCTGAATTGAATCTCGCCCACGTTAATAAAGAATGTTTGAATTTGAATCCGCTACTCAATTATCCGGATCTTAAGTTTCTGTACATCATATAGAACTGAGCGCGTGCAATTAATTCTCAGCAGTGTAAATTGTGCATTGTCGTACTGTATTTGCATTCAATATATAAAAAACATGTTTTCTTTTGCAAAATAAATAATTTTGTTATTGTATTTCTGTATTTACAGGAGCTTATAACTCAAAAATATTATAAATCTTGTTTGTCCGGAATGGGTCCGGTTCCAAGAAGTCCGGATAAACAAGCTTTTACTGTAACTACAAAATTATTCAGAATTACCTGCTATAACATTCAATTCCTAGAACTTCTTGAATAGCAGGCAGCACGCAGCCCTGCCCCCCAAAGTTGAAATGGGCCCCCCTTATGGGGATAAATACCACATGGTCATTCGTTTTCCCCTTCTATTAATGCGTATCTCCCTTTGACAAATCTATTTCACTGATAAATCCCACATCTGAATGCCCCCCCCAAAAACACACACACCTGAATGCCCCCCCCCCAAAGTTACACAGAAATCGGTGCCCTTGCCTAGAATGTACGTGTTTCACATACTATCAACACCATTTAACTTAATAATGTCACGATGATTGTTTTAGTATGATATTATTATTAGAAACGGCTGATGGTTAAGCAAGAAAAAGTTATTTTCTTCACTAGTAAAATTCAGCGATTTGAGACGAAAAATAGTTGTCTGAAAAACGGCTGTAAATTTTGTCTTGAAATTTTAACTAAGAGTTTTTATAGTCTAACCAAATGAAAAGATCGTGCAAACTTTAAGAGTCACAAGTTGAGAATCTGCCAGGATTTTCAGCTTAGGGGGTGTAAAGCAAAATTTAAAGGATGTAAGTAGATTTTTGCAGGTTTTTTTTTAAAAATCAAATTTTAAGAGTAAAAATTTTAAAGTTAGTGAGTGCTCGACGCTTTGGAGGGATGACAATCCTCCATTGCGGGGTGGGGGTGGGGGCTGGCAGAAACCCTGGTCGCCAAATTGAAAAGATCGGAACAATAAATTGCGGTCGCTGAATTTAAATCTGAACTCAGTTTCGCTTTACCTTGTTTGGTTGGGTAACAAACCTGCGTTACGGATGGACGGACAGAAAGACAGGCGGACGGACAAAGCGAAATTAAGAAAGATAAGAAATTATGGTCCGTAATTTTTTTTACTGAAAATGGATTTAACTCACTTTGGCTCCAAAGACCATTTATTTATTTTCAACAACTTGTATTTCCATATAATGACAGAGTAATAGTAGACATCCACGCTTTAAATAGCATTAACTATATCAATATTAGAGAAAATAAAAACAAAGTTAAATTAAAACTGGTTAAGGTGTGTGTAACTAGGAACTTATATGGAAGGATTCTCCGATAAGGAGCAAATCAGACACTGTTTTCTTTCTGCATTTGATAAAGGCAGAAATACGACCTCAACTCGAATCCAACCATGAAAACTAGCGGAAATCTTTCACGTACACAGAACAACGGTTGAAAGACGGTTCCAAAAGCTGAGTTTCACCATAAAGTTCGATCTTTGGGTTCCACATCAACTGATAAGTGAGTGCAACTGAATGGAAGGGAAGCGTCACTACCTGTTTTCTTGAGTTCTCGGTACAGAAACGACCAATTCTTGACACGCATTCTCACGGGTGATGAGAAGTGGGTCCTGTACCGGAACGTAAAGCGTCGAAAGGCTGTGTGTCGCGTTTCTGAACCGTCTCCATCGATGTCCAAACCCGAATTTCAAGAAGGTGATGTTAAGTATGTGGTTGGATACCAAGGGCATAATTCACTGTGAGGTCCTGGAACCTAACAAAACCAACATCATTAATACCATATTTTACTGTCAACAGTTGGACAGACTGCAAGCAGCATTGCGATCGAAGCGGCCAGGCCTCGTTCATTGCCGCCAAGTATGTTGTTGTTATCACCCGCCAAACGTTTATGGATTTTGATCGGTAGGTTTTACCCCATCCACTCTATTTTCCTGACTTGGCGCCTGCAGACCTGTTTCGCGCTTTGCGGAACTCCTTCGCTCCTAAAATCTTTGATGCTGCTATACTAGTGTGAAAACTGCCGTACAATAGTTCTTCGACTCCAAACCTCAACACTGTTATCGACGTAGGATTTATCTTCTACCAGAAAGATGCCAAACAGTTATCGATTACGATGGTGACTATGCACAGTCCTAGGTGAGTTCCATTTTGTGTTGTTTTCACTTCTATATACAAACTGAAAACGGGTAGAACTTTTGCACGTACCCAACAAATTATATATAATTGGGGCTTAAAAATCTGGATTTTGGATACATCCTGAACCCTCTAAATCGGACCCTGAGGAAGACGACTGGCGTAATTCATAAACAATATTAAGGGAAAAAATATATAACCTAGACCGAAAAGAAAAAATAGAAACCTGGCATCGAAGGATAAGCTTTGTTTAAAGAACCAGAACAAACATCGTTAACCATGATAATAAACGCCGCATTAAATATATTATGTTTATTTTATTTTTACGTTTATTTTTACAATAAGCATACTTTCAATGTTATTTATTTACTTAAAGAAGGGGGGAAAGAAGCCGCTTGTGACAAAGCAAATACCGCAGACAGAGAATAGGATAGTCACACTGATGGATGGCAACGACCGTTTTTCATGGGAAAACCCACGCTGGAGCTGGAACGGGCGGCACAGCACATCAAAATACATAAACGACCTTTACAGGTTTGTCTTCGGTGTCGTAATAAAAGACAATGATGTTTCCATCTCTCAGAATGTAATTACAGGAAATAGATAAAGGTTTCTTTGTGGTTTGAACAGAATAAAACGAAATTTCGGAAAAGTATAGAGTGGATCTCGAAGATAGCAGAAGTTTGAAATGAAAACCGTTTTGTCGCTAGATTTGAAACAGAAACAAATTCATTCGTTATATAGTTTTGTGGTTACTTTCTCTTCTTTCTTTACCAACATACTCAATTCGTAGAAACTCTTACCACTAAAACGATTGTTATTACAGCAATTGTTTCTTCCGTGCAAAAGTTTATCCGGATGAACTTTATTACCAACCCACATCTTAAGATTTTACATCACCGACCGCTATGAATATGTGGTAAAACAACCAAACTCTCTGTTTTGTTTGTTCTAAAAGAAAATAATGTACAGCTTTCATGGTTAGATGTTTTAAGAAGAAAGGGGAAGCAAGGAAGTATTAGACTTGGGTCAGTAACGGTAATACTTAACTGAAAGGGCAGTGACGTCCTTGGTGATCCTGAGGCAGTGATTCCACCAGACCCCACTTCACCCCCAAATCCGCTAGCCAGCCAAACTTTAATTTTATTACAGTCAAAAAACGATAGAAACCGTGCAAAACTCCATTTACACCCTCCGAATTTTGACTTTAAACCCTCTGCAAACTGAAAATCCTGGTGGAATCAGGATTAGCGTTCAAGAGGTTTCGGGTTCTAATCCGGCTGGGACGTGCATGCTTTATTAGTGGACTTTTAAATGCTCGTTGTACTTGTAATAACGGAATGGGCTGATGTTAATAGTTATTAAAAATGGCCGAAACAACATTAGTTATCAAAGTTTATGGGGAAATTATCGATACTTGAACTCTTCTTTTTATTTTTGAATTTGAATTTATTTTGTAGCCTTTAGGCAACTTTGGTTCATGCCGAGATAGGATAGGGAAGATTATCCTACAAGAAAGTCGGCCAGATTCTAGTTCGAAGGTGATATGACTGAGGGGAGGAAAACTAAAATATATCAGTCAGGACGACCAGCAGCTAGGATCGTTCACAGGATCTTTCGACTGCTAAACCAGCGCTCTACTAACTGAGCTAAGGCCGCTTGGTCTTTTCTGTTTATAGTTCATTATTTCTTTATTTTACTTTAAGTCTTTTTAGTGTTGGTTTAAGTGTGTTTTTTTATTTATTTAAAGAGCTATTCTTATAATCTTATTATGGTTTCTACAGGGTATTCGAAAAAGTACTGTCCGGTCAATTTTGAACTCTGATAGGAGGGAAACGAAACGTGGCAGATGAATGTAGGTTGCACGCAAATAAAGTATTATCCTTGCGACATATTCCACATATCTAATGTCGCAAGTCAGAGAAGGAAGAATCCTAGAAAGCGCAAATAAAAGAAAATGACAAAACCCCTCAATTTCAATCACAACCTTTCTAAAATGCTATGATTTGAGTACTTTTTTCTTTAAGTTCAACTCATAATAAATCGTAGTTTTTAGATAATTTATTGACAGCTGGTAACACTGTGAGTATCAAAGTGCTCCATGTTTTGATGTACAATGGATGTCTGTACAACTTAACAAAATAACGGAAAAATAATTAGTAAAACTTTTTAAAAACATACTTTTCTTAATCAATTCATACTAAAAAGTAAGAAATAATTTTGATTATGCATGACTAGAAACAGCATGGGACTCTCATGTACAGTCACTTCATAAACTTTTCAATTACCGCGCCCCATGTTTTTTACTTTCCAGTACGAATTGTTTAAGAAAGTATTTCGATACCTTTCCTTAAGCTGATCTTGTCACTCAAATCCTAAAGTGTTCTGCGACCAGTCAAACACAACAACTTTGCGGACTAGTATTTATTTTAGGATAAATAAGTTCTTACTAAATATATATGTTTTTTAAAACATATAAATATATGAAAGTAACAATGGAATATTGTATTGTCACCCGACTTACATAACTTGTGCAAAATTTCATCATTGTATGACGTCGGGATAAGAGTTAACGTTGCAAGATTTGAAGACACGACGAACCATTGTGAACTAAAGAAAGTAATGTAGTAACAAAGTTTTGTTATTATACAATGTAATAACAAACTTAGTTGATACCTATCTGTTTGACAATATTGAAAGCACTGCAATAAAACTGTTTCTGTTGTTTTTCGTTATTTTTGTTGTTACGATTAGGGAATCTAATCTTAATTTAATGCTTTTCTCAGACTATCAAATCATGGTTGAAAAGTGCATTATACATTATAAACCTAAATATATCATGTAAGGATAAAAAAATATACATTTTAGTTTCTCAAATTGGCTATTTCGGGCATTATTTGAATCTTTTTCCTTCTTAATAAATAAATAGCCTCGTTTTCAAGAAAGATTTGTTTTGACTGAATTACACCTATTAAAAAAAATACATATTAACTTGTTCATCGCGTAAATACAAGAGATCAAAGTTTCATTCATTTTGTATGAATTAAGCTAACTTATTAAAAAGTAAATAATAGAATTCGTGTATTCATTATTATTAAGAAAGAAGCTATACACTACGTTATCAAGACCAAAATTAGTCACCTTTCATTTTATTTTTGGATAATTAATCAATGTTTCATCAAAGTCAGTAAAGCGAAAAGAGAAAAAATAGCAATATGAAAAATATATACTTCTTTTATGAATCAAAGAAACCAGGTGGCCGTTTGTAGTTCAGTTTGTAGAACGTTACCTTCACATTCCTGGAGGTCCTGGGTTCGTTACCAGTGCCCGACCATCTTTACTGAGATTTCCCCAAATTATTTTATGAATGCATTTTAAAAGTTGAGGGCGAATTCCTGATACGAAAACAAGAAAAAACAAATCCTTTGAAGAAATTTCGAAAAATTCATAGTTTCGGAGCAACAGGCGCTCAAAGTTAAGGCTATATCATTACAAATGACGTCATATCTAGGAAAATAAAGATGGACGGCTCAGCAAATCACAATTGTAGTAGCATCTAATTATCTATTTAAGTTATGTTTATGATTGATGAATGCAGCGTAGAGGGAATTTGTATGCTTGCTTTATTAAAACCATTTAATTCCACATTAGTCTATCGCCCTGTATAGGAAAATAAAAAAAATCCGAACGAATCACTTCCGGTCATGAGACGTACGTAAATTTATCTCAGTTCATTTTCGTTTACTCCATTTTATCTTTCTGATTACTAGAGGAAACGTTTTTAATTCAAATGCATGTACTTTTCAATTTCGAAATATTGTACTGTGATTATAGTGAAATTATCTAAGTTAACATCCTATGTTTATTGATTAGATTACTGTTCGGTAACCACCAGCTGGATGAAGCAGAATATTTAGATAAAGAAATGAAGGTCAAATAAGAATGAATGGCTTCATTTCCGTTTAGATCACAGCATTGGGTACTACCAGGAAACATTCACAGATATGAATTACGCACATCGACACAAGAAAGAAAAGGCAATGCGTATATCCTTTTAACCCTCTTCATAGCGCAGAGTGATGAGATAGTTCTAACAATGCTTGACTTTATATTTCCGCTTTCGCCATGTCCAAAATATATATCCTAAGCAAGTATGTTGCCTCGCATAACAGTTACGTTATAGTAGGCTGCATAACATAGTAGGATACTAGTGTTCTATTGAAACAAAGTACCAAACCATAAGCGTTAGTTGTTAATAGTTTTAGGTCCCTATCGCGAACTCTCGGAGCTTTAGCCATTGATAAGACACAACCCTCTTCTTCCATATTTGTCGTGTGCATGCTGATAAAAAAAAATAACATTTTTACAAACACAGTAACGTAGCGTCAAAATGTAAACAGGGGAAGCTACATGAGAAGTTGCTAGAAGGTCAAAACGATGAGTAGGGAAGGATTACAAAAAGATTTAAATAGTTTCTTTGCTTATACTGAAGTGATTAGTTTATCCTAACTAGTTTGAAACGATGAGTGTGCCATTACTCGCCGTGATTTCTTGTAATTTTTTATGGGGTGCGCGCGCAGAATGATTATTACTATATTATATTTGAAGTAATTAATTTTGAGGAATATACTTGAAAACGTAGTATTATCTTAAAATGTACTGAATCTTAATTCTTTCCTAAAGCTGTTATGAAAAACAAAATATGTTAAACTGAAATTTAAAAAAAGAAGAAAAGAAATCGACATTTTCAGCTAACATTGTATTAGTAAATGGCCAAAGACTTGGTACTTTTCAAAATTAATATTTTACCTGATTTTATGTATCTAAAATCAGTAATATACTTAAAACGTATTTTGACATTTTTTCGAAACTTAAGTTTGCATTGTATAGAGTTTAATACATATAATATTTGAGTAGTTCTTCAAATATCATAAATATTCCTGCAATGCATATTATAGGGGAGACTGGTGTACCTTGAGCATAATGTACCTTGAAACACTATTGTATTTCTGACTGCCGTAAACTATATCGTGTGTCAAGCTTCCCAAGTAGTAATTTCATGGCTTTCGTTATTTTCATGTGGCTGTATGTTGAGTGAATTGGAAAAAAAACTTTTTCGAGAGTTAAAAGTAACTGTTTACAAGTATCATTTTTGTTTCATGGCACCGTTATTGGAGCTGTTTTCTGTTATCTATAATAATAACCGTATAAAAAGAATTAGGTAAGTTATTTTAAGACATAAATTGCCATTCCACATGTAGCGTTTTTAATATGCCACCACATTTATGAGTTCGTACAGCCTGTTGAACCATGAAACAGACGCATATGTTGTACCTGGGAACACATTAACCAGAGCTGAAACGGTTATTTGTGTCAAGTTTCGGGCCGGATCATCTGGTCCCCGAGTTATCTACGTTCGGGTCAGACTGGATCACCAAAAGTGACCTGGTTTCAGCTCTCACATTAACACATTTCGATTCATATTATGATAGTATATTCTTTATTTTCTTGCAGCCCATTGACCCACATCCAATTTAAAATGCAACAAAAGCAGTGACTGTCCACTTTGTCCAGCCTGGGAAAAGTATTTCGCTCCGTTAAACATGTAAAGTGTCTCTAGCCAGCAGCCACCTTGTCTAGACATCTGAAATCGTTTAAGGGATCATGGAAGGAAACATTTCTGTATTGTTAGATATGATGTCTACAGGTTGTTTAGTCCAAAAGATGAGGAGAGAATAGCTGCGTATTTAATAAATGTAGCGAGACTGAATTATGGACTCACCAAAAAGGGCATTCGAAAACTAGCTTATAGATATGGCCATGCTAACAATAAATGCTATTCGAAGACAATGGATAAATTTCTGGGGAGGGGTGGATGCGAAGATTTATGAAACGCAGAGAAAATATTTGCATGTTTCAAGGTACAACAGACTGTGTTGCCAGGTACATTAGCTTTTGTACCATGAAACATTTTGTTAGGAACTTTTCAAAGATAAAATACACCGTTAAAGAAAGCAAGCAGAAGTGATATTCTGACGTAATTTAACTAAAAAAACCTCAAAGTTTTAGAGCACAGACATCGAATTGAAAAAATAATTATCCCTCAAATTATAATTGGGAAAAGGTAAAAAGTGTTCCATAGTACAGCACTCTTCCCTACTAAAAGAATGAAGTGTTATAAAGATGCGCTCGGTAATAAAGAAATAATTATGCATTAAAAGAAATGTAATTCCTTGGTTCGGTGATAAGCCCAAACTTTAGGTTTTAAAGTTAGATCATTTTGCAACACTTATTCGGTTTTAGTGTGATATACAATCACCTATATGGTAGATTTGAATTAAAACGTTGTGCTTGGAAACTATCCGTAAAAATAATCGTATGCAAAGTATAAAAGGCAAACTTTTAATTGAAAGAGACTCTCAAAATGGTGTTATAGGCTGTAAAGGATAGATGAAACCAGTCAATAAATTGTATATGGAAACTACAGACTATTGAATATATTTTAACATATTAGAGATTTTTTATTAGTGTCTTTCACTTTCATCATATTGTAGGCCCTATCAGTGCAGTCATGCATTTCGCAAGTCAGCTGTTCAGAACAATAATAATAATAGTTTATTAACGTGCTGAGAACAGCTACAGACGTACAGCATAAATACAGCACCACCAGTAAAAATATACAAGTAAACATAGATCAATAAACACTATTCAGACATGCAAATATTTTACAAATATACATGCATTGAGTAAGTGCAAATAATTGAAGAAATACAATACTATATAATAGCCTGTACTGTAACCTGTATCCTGTAGCCAATACTATAATTATACACACTACAATAATAATTATAACAATAATGTTACTTCCTTGTTAGGTTTCCATAGATTCTAAACATTTTTTAAAAACAGATTAACACATTTTTTTTAAAAATTAAAAGTGAATTCACTAAAGCGTATCTTCTTGGAATCTGATCCTCGTTAGTTTCTGTTAATTGGTGTTTGTATCTAATAAGAGTTATGAAATAGCTGGATTGTTTAGTCGTAATATATTAGCGATAATAGGTAATTAAATCAACAGTTTGATAATAAATAAACCTAGAGACCAACATAACAACACAAAACGTTTTTGAAATGTTAGTGCACATATTTTATTGAGTTTCCTCTTTAACTATATAAGCAGATTTCCTGTTGTTCACAGAAAACAGAATTTATAACCCTGGTAATAAATCGAAACTTAAAGGAGGAGGGAGTTCTTACCACTTTTTACTACTACCAATGAAAGCAGTAAATAAAAAAAAAAATACTTGAGTCGGTTGCTGAAAGAGTTAAAGGTATTCATATAAATAGTTAATAAATTATACTTTTATTATCATAACTCAGTTATTCTAAAGTGGATGGGTTAAGCCAAAATTGAATTTACAAGTTCCCAATAATATATGTCATTATTACAAGGTTGAATATATGTGGCAATTGATGCTAAAGAAAGTTTCATAATCGGGTTTCATTTATTTCAAGATTCTTTATGTTTTCATAATCTTAATTTCGTTATTACTCAAATCTTTTTTTTTTTTTTTTTTTTTTTGTTTATGCGTGTATCAGCAGAGTATTGAAACAGATCTAAGTTTTTAGAACAAGAGCTAATTTTGAATTACTGGTCTTATATTACTGGTGCTGTACATATTGAAATTCAATAGTAAACAATTTCTGCTAGTTTTTTACTTTTAGTTAATTAACTTCTAGCCCATATAGTCTATTTATTTCATCCGCATTTTCACATCAACTAACTTGCACTCACAAGGAAACCGTCAATGAGATCATATCGAAATCTACCTTGAAAGTTCCATAGAATCCACATCCTATAGAAAGGCCATATATCACACATAAAAAAATAAAAAACTGCCCAATTCAACTGCAAGGTTCCGAGATGGGGACTGAAATATTGGTGTGAAGAGTACAAAAATTATATTTCTTTAATCATTCAATCAACAGAAGTCACTTCTGCTTCACTTGCGACCTGAAATGAAATATTGGTGAGTTGTAGTTTCTCCTACTAAACCGCAATACTCCACCATTACACTCTTCTACAAGGAGGTATTTCGGAGGGGAAGGGGGTCAGGGAGTCCGAAATCCTGCCGAAATTAAGTGTTTTTTTTTTAATTAGTAAATTTTTGGGGAAATTTTACGTAAATCCCATACTTAGACAGACGTCGGATGCCTTGAAGTAGTTGAATCCCCCGAAACCTACTTCTACGTGCCTACTCTTCGCTGAAGGTAGAACCAGGCGAGTCAAGAAGTAAGCATGCTCACTTTCTCTGTGCGTTTTTCCTGGGTACTCGTCCCGTGGGAGTCTATTGAAATTAGTGAATGGGAGTCCACTTTGCCTAAAGTTGTAGTAGATCCCAGCGAAGTACTCACTAGTTTGTTTATGACGTTTTACTTATAATTCAGGCAATAAATACTCACTGACGGACTGTCCAACCGATGATGGATAGCTGCTTGAACACGCAATATTGCAACTTTGATCTAGGGATCTTGCAATTGAAAAGACCAGCTAGTTTATACACACGACTTGTCTATAGAACGTATATTTTCACAGAGGAATTTCAGTGTATGTTTCGATATGAGTGCACTCACGGTTTCTTTCGAGAACGGAACATACAATAGCTCTGAACTACTCCGTTCAATAGACTCCCATGGGAAGTGAACCCATGAATAAAGCGCGCGTGGATCCTCTTGGTTAACGAGGATCTATATTCAGCAAGGAGTAGGCACATATCCAGAAGTAGGTTTCGTGAGTATGGTGGGAGGTCTGACAATAGTCTGGATGTAAAATTCATGTAATTTTGCCTATAATATTATACTAATTTTACAAAATCTGTATTTCTGGGGAATGTCCGAACCCCCAAACCTCCCGTAAATATGTCGCTGTCTAAGAGAATAGCAAGAGAATGCTGCGGTGTTGGAGGGGACGTTACAACTAAGCTAATGTTTCATTCCAGGATGGAAATGACTTCTGTTGATTGAATGGTACAAAATAGACTTTTTGTAAACATTGCACCAATATTCCGGCCCCAATCTCGAGTACTTGTAGTTAAATTGGTCAGCTATTATTTTATATACCCTACGGCCCTTCTATAGGACGTAGATTTTCCTAGCTAACTTTCAAGGTAGGTGTTTATGTGATCTCATTGACGGTTTTCTTGCCAGTTCTTCAACAAAGGCTTACCAGAAATATGTGGAATATGCTAGAACTCTTTTATTTTTAAAATGCACCTAATTTAGTTTGGAAGAAATTTGATATTTAATAATTCAACAACAGAAGGTCACGATGCATTGTTACTAATGACTTTTTAAAATATTTTTAATAAGCACACATCGTATACCAAGGGCCACAGCCAGTAGTTTTAGAAGGGGAGAAAACTCCAATTTTGAGGCTCTTTCGAAGGAGCCAAAAGTGTACAACCCCCTCCATATCTTCATTTGGCGCCTCAGCCCGGCTCCCGGGCACGTGCATCCTTTGCTCCTCTCTACTTCTGGCCATAGATACATTCTAAGAACCGATTGCACTAATCTACGAAAATCCACAGTACGGTACGTTTGACTTTTTACTACTAGGCTTGATATATTCGTGCAATTGCTTCAATAGGGTAAGTTGACCGAAGTTACTAGTGTAGATCACCCCCGCCATCTTGGTGTGACCTTCCCATTGATTTACATGGGAATTCTTTTACTAGTCTTATGTCTCTCAGGAGAGTATTTTTTAATTTCTGTTGTCGCCTGGTGTTTTGTCAGGTTTTCTTTGACTTATGCTGTTTCATAGAAATGCAATATTTTACACACGAACAGTATAATTTCCCGTTGACATACTGGTATTTATATGGTAAACTATTTATAATACATTCTACTCATATATTTGAAGAAACTTCACAAACCAAAACTCTCCAAGGGTCAAAATAACCCAAAGGCAAATTTCGTGTGAGCGGAACTTGAATATTCTACTCCTGAGAGACAAAAGACGAGTAAAACGATTCCCATGTAAATCAATGGAAAAGTCATACCAAGATGGCGGGGGTGATCTACACCGTTAACAAAAACTTTTCCATATGCCACATGCTGCCATCTACGGAGGTAACAAATTTACCCACACTTACTGAGTAGTCTGTTCACTGTTGTGTATGGGCACGAATGCAGATTGACGTGTTGCCACAAATAGCAAGACTAGGAGTTAAAAGGTTAATACCGTCGATAGATTTCGTTGTTTCGAATCCGTAAGATTAAGATTCTTTGCTGTTGCAAAAATGTTTTTATCATTTTTTATATTTGTAACGATATGTCTACATAAGTGTTTGTTTTCAGTCGCCTTAGTTCCATAATTTATAAACTTTGGTAAACTTTATTTTTATATGGGCCAGTCTAGTAACTTTGGACTTCGGCCCGTCACGATTCGCCCTTTAGCCATTAATATCCACACCCATATCCCTGCCGGGACTCGAACCCTGGACCTTCGAGTCCTTGGTCTACCGCCGTAGACCGCACGGCTACCCTGCCGATTTCATAATTTGTTATTTTGATATGTGAGGGATCTACAAAGGCTAGGGGACGATAACCCCGAACAAAAATATCATGGTGAGGGGAAGCAGCATCACCATTACCACTCTGAGGCTGAAGATGAATGACATCGGCAAGGCTCAGAGATGGACAGAGGGCGACATCTTGAATGTCTACCTTTACTGCGAGGTCGTAGAGCTGACAACTCTACACCGCTAAAACATGTCAAGAAATAGTAACAGATGGTTCATGGATTCTCCTGGGGTAAAATATTCCGGAGGTAAACTAGTCCCTCATTCGGATCTCCGGGCTGGGACTGCTTCAGGGGGCTCTATGAACAGGATTAAGAAAGACCTTAGAATAGGAACGTGGAACGTACGAACATTATATCAAACGGGCGCCCTTCAGGTGGCGGTACACGAGACCGAAAAGTACGAGCTAGACATATTAGCGATACAAGAAGTTCGGTGGGAGGGTCAAGATAGTATCCCACAGGGCAAGTACACTTTCTACTACGGGGGAACACAGTCTCACGATTTCGGAACAGGGTTCCTCATTAAGAATAGTATCCTTCAGGCGGTTCAGAATATAGAGTTCGTAAACGAAAGACTATCGTACGTTACGATACGTACTCGATGGGGCAACACGGTTTTATTAAACGTCTATGCTCCGACCGAGGTGGCTACTGATAACGACAAAGATATATTCTACGATGAGCTAGAAAGGTTGTTTGACCGATTACCGAAGTATAATTCGAAAATTGTGTTGGGTGATTTCAATGCAAAGGTAGGGAGGGAAGAAAAATATAGACCTACTATAGGCAAATACAGTCTTCACGAAAAGACCAACAACAATGGAGAAAGACTGATAACTTTCGCGATTTCGAAAAACTTACTGGTAAAGAGCACGTACTTTGAACACAAAGACATACACAAATACACGTGGGTATCTCCGGACGGCAAAACTCTCAACCAGATCGATCACGTATTAGTAGACAGACGAAGACACACCAACATAATGGACGTTAGGTCGTACAGAGGAGCGGAAGGTGACACCGACCATCAATTAGTGATCACAAAAGTAAGGGAAAAGTTATGCATCGCGAACAGAGAAAGCAAGGGATCAAAACAACTGAAATTCGAAGTGAAACTATTAAATAATCCGAGCATAAGAGCAGATTACCAACTCGAACTCTCAAATAGGTTCGAAATCCTAGCCGACTCGAGTAATAATAATGATGATATTAATAATGAAATTGATGTAAGTAAGATGTGGGAGGCAATTCGTGAAACAATTAAGAGCGCAGCGAAGGAACGCGTAGGTGAGAAGAAACAACAGAAAAACAAACCTTGGTTTGATGAAGAATGCATTAAACTTCATGAGGAACGAAAACAAGCAAGGCAACGATGGCTAAGTAATAAAAGCGAAGCAAATACCAACCACTACAGTAACGCGAAACGAAACGCCACACTAGGGTTCAGAAACAAAAAGCGAGAATATCTGACGCAGAAGATTCAGGAGATTGAGGAAAACGGGAAGACAAATAACATACGAGATCTATACAAAGGGGTAAACTCGTTAAGAAAAGGTTACCAGCCGAGGTTAGGAATGATTAGAAATGAACGTGGAGATCTTCAGGCGGATCCGACTAAAATTGTCGATGTGTGGAAAAGTTATTTCGACAAACTTCTTAATGTACACAGCGGGGAACAAACAGAGGAATTTGAAATCCATACCGCAGAACCGTGGATTCCCGAACCTAGCGAGATCGAGATCGAAATGTCGGTTAAGAAATTGAAAAATTTCAAATCACCAGGAATAGACAATATTCCAGCCGAATTAATTAAAACAGGAGGAACGGCACTAATCAAGGAACTACATAAATTGATAAGTGCTATATGGAGAAAGGAGGAGCTCCCAAAGGAATGGAAAACATCAATAATTGTTCCGATTTACAAAAAAGGCGATAAGTCGGAATGCAATAATTACCGCGGAATCTCGTTACTTCCAACTTGTTACAAGGTATTAAGTAATATTCTGTTAACACGCCTAAATGTATACGTAGATGAAATAATTGGAGATCACCAATGTGGATTTAGAAGAAATAGATCCAAGTTGGACCAGATTTTTGCTTTGAGACAAATTTTGGAGAAGAAATGGGAATACAATGGGACGGTTCATCAGCTATTCATTGATTTTAAGAAAGCATATGATTCTATCAAAAGGGAAAAGTTATACAGTATCCTGATACGATTTGGAATACCGAAAAAATTGGTCCAACTAGTGAAGATGTGTCTCAGCGACCCCATAAGCAGAGTACGGATAGGTAATAATATGTCAGATAGTTTCAAGATTCGCAACGGATTGAAACAAGGCGATGCCTTGTCACCACTACTGTTTAACTTCGCGTTAGAATATGCGATTTTAAAAATTAAAGGGGACAAAAAGGGACTATCATTGAATGGTTTGAATCAACTGTTTGTATACGCGGATGATGTAGATTTAATAGGGGACGATATAGATGCACTACAAAGCAACACCGATGTCTTAGTAGAAGCGTGCGATGAGATAGGTCTACAGGTAAACATAGATAAAACAAAATACATGGTAACAAGCCGAAGCACAGGGAATGAAGGAATTAAAAACATAAGAATTAGGGATGAGGTCATAGAGAAAGTAAACAAATTTAAATACTTGGGAGCATACGTAACAAGCAAAAATGAGGTCACGGAAGAAATAAAAAGTCGCTTAGTATCGGGGAACGCATGTTTCTACTCAGTCCAAAAACTTCTAGCATCGCGATTAATATCAAGGAAATTGAAATTAAAAATATACAGAACGGTTATTCTGCCGGTAATTCTTTACGGTTGCGAAAGTTGGAGTACGACCCTAGCAGATGAACATAAATTGCGTGTATTTGAAAATAAGGTTTTGAGAAAGATATATGGGCCAAAACGGGACGAGATGACTGGAGAGTGGAGGAGACTGCATAATGAAGAACTCCACGGACTGTACGATTCACCAGATGTTGTAAAAATAATGAAATCGAGACGACTAAGGTGGGCAGGGCATGTAGCTCGGATGGGGGAAAAACGAAGATTATATTCAATCCTGGTTGGAAGGCCCGATGGAAAGAGGCCATTGGGAAGACCGAGACGTCGTTGGGAGGACAATATTAGAAGAGATCTTCGAGAAGTAGGTGTTCGTGATGAAAACTGGCTTGATACTGCCCAGGATAGAATCCAATGGCGAACGTTTGTTATTGCGGCGATGAACTTGCGAGTTCCATAAGCCATAGAGTTAGTTAGTTTTTAGTTAGCTGATGTTTAGGTTATTTCCATATTCTTCAAGACGCAAATGAAAAGTACGAATATTAATGTTGCACACCATATTTAACAGGTCTTTAGCAATTTATAAGTTGTCTATCAGATAACATTTCTTCCATCATGCTGAAAAGCTTATACAAATTTTGTAATTGCTAATATCTAGATTACCTTGGTCTCATTCCGAAAAGAAATAAAACTGATATAGTTCGGTATGTAATATATTCAATAAAACCGAATTGACCTTGAAAAATATTTTTGTATTAACATGTTATTTTCATAAATTACAAAATTACGAGGCATAATTTGTCTCTCAGATATATCAGTAATGCTCATTGTATGGTGAAGGACAAAGTTACATATGGTTTTCATCGATCTGTCTTAACAATAAGAGCATTGGCAACAAAAATGCTACATAACAGAAAAGGGCACAACTTTAGGTGCCAACGTTGCGCCCTTTGTAGCTACTGTTTAAACGGTTTATTTACACAAAGTGTATGGTGCTATTGCGATAGTGTTTGCCCAGTAATAGGTAGTGGATTCGTGTTTCTTTACATATCTTCATATCTTTTTTAATTTCCTTAATTGGCCTGTTATATCTGAAAAATCTTTAAGGGGGCACAACTTAGAACAACGTACCCTATGGATTTAAAATTTTAAACTTTTGGAACACAAGAATTTTGAGTACGCATTATATTTTATAGTGGTATCATATCTAGAATCTGTAATTGAGTCCATGAGATTATTTTTATCACAATGTACAAAAATAAATACTTACAAAGTAAATCATACAAATATTCACAGATTCACTGCGTGACGAAGTGATGTCAGTGTGTGATGTTGTGTTTTTTTCTTCTATATGCACATCGTATTTACATATTCTGGATTTTTTTAAAAAAAATAAAAATATGACTTAACATATTGCTCTTTGATGTCATATCTTGGAATATTTTGTTGGGTCCAAACTTTCGGAGAGTTTGGGGAAATATATGTCAGTATTAGGTGCGGATTGCAAAATGATCAGTGCGTGACGGCAACTTTAACGGTAAATAATGCTTAGTATTTTTGTTGTTGTATTTTTTTCACCAGGAACGTGATCTGCAATGTCTCCTCTATCATACGATTTGTTGAAGTCGCGTTTTTTAAAAAAAATTGTCAGAGATGTTCCAAGGCAATAATTACAGTCGAGAAGTGTCAGTGCGTTAAATTTTACTTTAACGCGTCGTTTAGGATTTATCGAGATTAATAATCGTTTTACCATTGCGAGAAGTTAAGTTTCGACTCCAAATTGGAAACCCTGACTTCGAAGACGAAGCAGATTGGACACATGATTATCAATGACATTTTTTCTCTTCTGAAATATTTACGCCTTACATTTGTCGACTATCTTTTAAAGACACTACCATGAGACAAGCCCAGAATTTTTTTTTTCAAAATTATAAATGCTTCATGAACATCGGTGCCACTTTCGAAAGTCGGTTTAAAAAATATATCAACTTGGCACGGTCGAGGACTGTAATTGTGTAAAGTTTCGTAAACTTCTTTCGTGGCATATGCTAAACGAAACCTGTTCCAAGAGAGTTAATAAAAGGCTTTGAACTCAAGTTGCTTATGTAAGGTAAAAAAGCAACACAACGATCACGTAAAAAGCAATCTTGCAACCAGTTTTCTTTATGTCTTTATTTACATGCATACAACAGGGAAGTATGCAATGGTAAATTTCTTTTAGAGACAAGTCACCTAGTTCTGTACTAACACGTGTGCTCGTGGGACCGTGATGTCTCAGTGGTAGAGCGGTCACCTCTGGTGCCTGGAGACGTCGGTTCGATCCCTGCTCATTGGACAAACACCGTATGCGTATGTTTTGTCGGGATTCTCCCGTTTCCTTCCACTTTCTTCATTCCACCTATCACCCCTTTCATCATCCATCCGGCTTAACCCAAAGTTGCCTAAAGGCCTTAAAAATTCAATTCAGATGTTCGAAACGTGTTATCGTCGAATTGTTCCAAGCAGTCGTAGTTCAGTAGATATAGTGTTGACTTCACATTCGTAATTGTCGTGGATTTGCGCCCAGCAGACACCCATCATGACGGAAGTTTTTCTTAGTTTCCCTCAGTCACACTAGGTAAGATACCTTCAATAAGACCAGGGTCAACACCTCTATAAATTCTTCCTTTTATTATTGTTGTTGTTCTTAATATCCTCTTTAAGTTAACAAAATGAAATAAAACAATCTCACCAACATTTCAACCCTCATCCCGAATCTATTGAGAACTAGGATTTTATTTAAAAAAAAAAAACTTAACGGAAAGGAAAGGAAAAGAAAGAAAAAAGAGTATACTATTTTCCATAATACAAAAGATCTG
>JAGDQP010015869.1:0-21988 GCA_022664845.1 Lepisma saccharinum | reverse complement strand
AGATCTGAATGAAAAATATTTTAATTCTTCAGCAGCATATAGGCGAGGATGTAGCATACCTCATTGTACGTCCACACCAGTTTAAGTAGTAATAAAAAAAACGGTGCCTTACTGATGAAAATTCAAGAATGCGCAAAATATAGCTGCCCGTAACAAAGCTGTGATGTAATTAACAACTTCTAGAGTGCATATCTCACATATTGGTGCAGATACCGAGAAGGTGATGAGGACATACCATGAATGTGATTAAATTTGTGAATACTTGTAGTCAGAAAATAGATGGCCGTAATCTTAGCGATTCGGAGATAATGTGAAAATGTGTAAGAAAATGTAGGTGCGAAAAACGTAGTAACCGCTACCCTACAGGTGTGCAAAGAAAGATGTGAATGGCTGCCACTCATCAATAAAATAACTCTTCTTACCGTCTCTAAGAAACTGGATTACAGCACTTCCTTGTGTAAGTTATTTGCTACTCGAACGAAATGGCGGTTGAAATGATTTCAAGGATTTATTTTTTTTAACGTTTTGAACATCTATGATGAAAACTATCACAATTTCTATCAGGATTTGCTGTAAACTCTGCTTTCATTTTTACTAGAGGTGGCTAACAAATCCGATTTTCCAGAATCCTAATTTTTCAAAATCCGGAATTGGAATCCAAATTTGAAATCCTGAGACTTTTAAATCCTTGCGAAATCCGGCTAAAAAAAAATCCGGATCTTTTACAAATCCATGTTTGCACATCTCTAAATTTCTTGTATAATATCGTAAATCTTACAAGACAAATAGAACACGCGTGTGAACGAAGGACAATTGCGAACAATTAAGACGGCATTGGGAACTACATTTTGCACAGCACGTGCAAAAAGGTTCAAGGTCGAGCTCATCAAGCAAGTGTCCGCATCTTTATTTACAAGATCTATTCAAAGAAAAAAAATAAAAATTGTGGTTTGAGAAGAATTTGCTATTACGCATTCGAGCACCAACACATATATACTTTTAAATATCAGTTTTATTTATTCAGTAAACTCTACTAATTGCAGTTCCGTAGATAGTCTTCCTTACACACTTGTTTTCTGATTACATTTATCTCTAATTGCCACAATGAGTGGTTCTACAATTAGCTATTAGTTTAAAGTCAGGGGATTAAATATCTAAGCACTTGTGAATTGATGTAGAAGTAGCAACATTTAGTGAAAAGGAAAAAAAAAAGATTTGGTGTCTCCTTGTTCATTATTGACCTTGAACTTGATCCCTGTTGTTTCCTCTTAAACCTAGTAGCACACATACGTTCAAAATACGTGGATTAAACGTTAGTACCGAAACGTAATTTTAACGTTGTAGATGTACCGAAATGTCCGCCTGTTCAATGGTTTATTCGACGTTTAATAATGGTTTAGAAGAAACAGGTTGAGAAGAAACAGGTTGAGAAGGAACATGTTGAAATCAAGAAGTGGACGATGAAGAAATTGGTTCAGTTGGCCAAAACAGAGCATGGTTGCTGTCTATTGGTATTCATATTTAACTGCATTTTATCCGTTGCTTTCATTGTGATATACAGTATTAATTTTCCAACAGTAAATTATCAATCCTTCTGCTGCGGGATTCCAAGCTGGAACTTTCCGCACTCGTCGTTGGTAGCAAGACATGTCACATAACGTTCTATCAACGAAATCAAATTTTCATTGATATAGATTATATATTGAAATTCAACGTGTTTTCAACATGTAAAAGAGAACACAAAACAATAGTAATGACATTTAATTTTGAATTTTATTCCATTAAATTGGAAAGAATCTCATGAAACGAAATCTATACCATAGTTGAAAATAACAATTGATTTCACGTTGAATTAACATCTTATCAAGAATACCAAGTCTTTCTTGATATATATATATATTATTTGAAATTAAATGTACTTTTTTTTTTCAATCGATATCGGCTAATTAACGAAATAAACAAAAAAATCAACGTTCAAAACGCGTTTGACTGAGCTACTGGGGAAGAATGAAAGACCTCTTGTTGAACACCCAGGTTGTTTTCAAATATCGCTGTAGTTCACGTGTATACACACTTTTATCATTTTTTAAAAAAATCAGTGTTATGCTGTCATGATTTGTCGTTCTTACATACAGGGATTCTAAGTGCAAGACCTCCAAAATCTCGTAAATCTCTCAACTTTAAATTTGTTTAGTGTTAAAAGTAGATAGAAATCCTGCAAAACTCTATTTAAACTTTGCACCTCCGCAATTTTGGCTGCATACGTTCCCACAAACTGGAAATCCTAGCAGAATCCCGGCTTGCGTAAATTAGAACATTCGCAAGACATCAGTATTTCGATTCCGAAGTACTATAAATTACACGTTCAAAAATGACGGTATATTAATATATTTCATTTTTATTTTTATATGTAATGAATTAGGCGTACCAAGAGTGGTGACTAAGGTTGCCATATTTAAAAAATGCGGGAAATGCTATAAAAATCCGAAACGTTACTAATTTATGAAAATATTTGAAATATGCAAAATTTAAAAGAAAAAAGTTTAATTATCTTCATTGCGGCAAAAACGTTAATTTTATGTCCAATCCTCAGCACCTAAGTAATCACAGTGGCGGCTACTCAGCTACTGACTTTTAAAATTGCAAAAAAATATTGGCTGATCAGGAGCAACGAAAACACGTAAAACGAAGGGAAAGTTCTTTATAAAATAATCAATAAATAATACAGAAAGTAGAACATTTTTTTTTCCAGCTCCTAAGTTTTTATTTTATCAAGATTTTAAAACATTTCGTATTGCTGCGTGTCCGGTTTTATTTAAACAAAGTATACTTTTTGTCTTAGCTTTGTTATGGTCAGCGGCAAATTATAAAAAAAAAATCAGTCAGTGCTTCAAATCATTTTGAAGTAAGAGACAGGTGGAAACAACAAGTAATACCGACAACAATGAAAATTGCGCAACAAAACGCTTTGTCTTTGTCCAATGAAACAGACGTTTTATCCAATGTAAAGGTAGTTGAAACGTGAACTTACTTAAAGACTATGTTCTATGTACTCAAGGTTTGATTTTTACTTTTTTTTGATATCCCGTACTCTTAAATTCAAAAGAATATAATCGTGTGAAAATAGTGGAAACGTTGAATTTTATTTTCCGTCCTTTCTTCGTTCAAAATCGGAACACTTTTGTGTCTCGAGAATTATTTTCGGGACACTGGGATGCAATCTCGTTTTCGGTACAGTCCCGGATTTTCCGGATCGAATATCAACACTAGTTTAAACAAAAGGTTTCAGATGGCATTTCAGAAATTCAGATTTTTTAAATTAAAAAAAAAAGTCTACATTGTAAAGCTATCCCCTATGCCATACGCATGGACCGTGAACTATGCATGAGAGATGTGGAGGTAGCGCTCAACATATTCTCGACCTACTGTACGAAGTGAGGTGGAGTGGTAAGTCTGCTCCACGTCTTTACCTTCCCAAGGTGCCCACGGGTACAAAGGACACTCTGGTATTCAGTTTGATAGAAGACTGAGTGCACCTCAAAGCGCCAGGCATGGGAACACTGCGAGAAAAGTCTCCAGCGTTCTGGCCGGGATTTGAACCAATACTGCCCGATTCGTAGTCAGACGGGCTAACGCCTGAGCCACGGCGACTCATTTTAGTCTACATTAATCTTATTATACATTAACATAATGTTTCTCTCATAATTGGAATTACAATAAACGATAAAGACCTTTTCAATGTTAACACTGAAACATGTTACGTTCTTTTCAGAGAAAATTGATTTGTAAGCTGAAAAATATCTCTCTATTCGATTACTAAAAAAAACCTGACATGCGTTTAAACAAAACTACCTTGCAACACTTACACTTTAAGGAAATTCACTGTTATCTTAATTCAAAATGCTGTCCACAGAATTTATAGTTGTATGGCTTATCGTGTCAGAACAAATCTTTTAGTATTATTGCTTTACCGTGTTCACTTGGAATTTTTTCTAGATTCTTCATTGCGAAATTGAGGATTTTGACTCAGAAAAAGACAGGGATCAAATTGTCGTATGTTTTAGTCCCTCTCCCATCGCAAGAATTCTTCACAGGACCCGTTGGTGACTAATTTTCTCATTGTAATACCGCATTACATCTCCAAGGCTAACTTTGTATAAGGAAATAAAGGTGTGAAATCTTGATATGACCCACTGACATCTCTAATCGTCTCTATATCTAAAATTAATATGCAGAATTATAATGCTGGATTGCGCCTCTTTGTATGCTGTTTCAAATATTATGATATGAGGGAGAGAAAAGTCAGAAACAAAACGTTTATGTTAGAAAGGACATACATAGGGGACATAAAACGTTGTCAGCTTGTTTCATTTTTCTTGGCTCGTGTATATTTGCTCTAAACCTTTTTGTATACGTTCATGAAAATTAATAGGCATTTTCCTAACATCCAATGTCAGTGATGACTGAGTAGAAAAGTTCTGGGAAGGACCTGGGTTCGAATCCCGGGAAAGACCATGCAAATTAAAGGTTTTCCCTAGCTTACCTTTGTCACATTAAAGGAGTGCTGACCGGTCGACATGCCGATAGCTTGAAACGATACGGGTGTCGCAAACTTCCAAGAAGGTATCACATGGCAACTTTCCAGGACATAATCACAGACAAGATAGGCGTGCGTAAAGAAGAGTAACCAACTTAAATATTAGTGACTTTTTTTTTTTTTTGCAGAAGGAGAGTCCGTAATATCGAGATTAATATATGTAATACAG
Organism: Lepisma saccharinum; assembly: GCA_022664845.1. Taxonomy (NCBI): domain Eukaryota; kingdom Metazoa; phylum Arthropoda; class Insecta; order Zygentoma; family Lepismatidae; genus Lepisma; species Lepisma saccharinum. Next base: position 17,222 of record JAGDQP010015869.1, on the reverse strand, counting down.
AGAAAATGGATCTTGATTTATGTTATCACCATAGAAACCAACTGCGAAATTACATCGTTCAAAAGCGAAAGTGGGAATCACCAACGAAACCTACAGACTAATTTCAAGCATTCAGGTTCAGGATGAGAGATATATAAAGAAATAAGTAATAATTTTAGCAGTAGCTAGCAGCTTTCACCATGCACCTGACTTGATTGTAATAAAAAAAAAAATCAAGAATATTTTGTATCTTTCGTGGAATGAATTAGGATTTTTTCGTTGTTGTTTTATTACAAGACATCTAATTTAAGCTTCCTGAAATACGTTTACTTGCTCAAAAAGCATGACAAAGTTGGATTGCATAATTGTCCAACGTTGGTAATGAATACGAAATGGACACATGTCCTTCAATACACTTGTCTCAAAATCTAGAGCAAATCCAAACTGAAACAATAGAAGCCCACGCAGACAGATGGTCTATTCAACAGGTATGTTAAAGATAATCAGCAATGGAACGGTTTTCCTGTGAGGTAGCAACTTAACAACGTAACTGAACTTTGCGAAAGTTAGGATCTAGTTCCTGGTAGGATATGTTGTGCTTGGTATTATGAAAATAACACATTTGGAAAGACAAGGGAATGAAATCCTTGGACTGTCCAAAAGTCCATGAATTATTTTACAAACTATTAAACAATTAACAGATACTCCCGCTAGCTGGTTACATTTATCAATCATTACTACGGATCATACAAGAGGTATTTGGAATCCACCTAAAACGTGTTAGTCGGTTCACTTCGTGCACGAACCTTTTGATTAGAAACCCATTTCTACGAGCAGAATAAACATCAAATCAAACACATTAATGGTGTCGAAGCTGAAACATATCTTCACTTAATGTAATCTTTGGTGGTCTCTTTCCTCTATTGCAAGAATTATACATTTAATTTTCATTATTCAGGCTGAACAAATAACAGTGGCTTTGGTGCATATAATAGATGACAACATTGGCTAGCAGTTGTCTGGAGAAACGAATGGAAAAGGTAGCGATTTGGGTTTTAGTAAAGCTACCATTGTGACATTTGCCTGCTTAAACTGAGAAACTGAAAAACATCACATAAACGAATGACAACAGGACTCGAACCCATATTGCTACCAAAGGCCAATCCGAAGCTGTCTTCCTCGAATTAATTGTATAGAACATTAACGAAATTGAATAATTGGCTTCCCCAATAACACGCACGTTGATTTCACATTGACAATACCATTGAATGTCTGCCTCTTCAATGTTGTATGCAAAGTCGTATCAATGATTAAAAGTTTATATAACGTGTAATTCGTGAATAGACCATTGAGGATGTGGGCACTCAAAGGTGTTATCAAGTTCTTTTTTTCTATATGTGCTACTCGGGTTTCTATCCTACGACCTTATATACGGTTTATCCAAAGTCATCTTTAGTTACAGACCGGAATATTGACAATTGGCAACATTGTCCAGACGGTTAATTATGCGGAGAACATGGCGTTAAGTTCAAATTATGTTAGTGCTGCATTGTCTACTTTCTTGGCATAATTCTTCGATTAACACGATACTCGCACAGTTCAATGTAGTTAAGTAGAGGAAGAACAATTGGAGGTACGTAATATATTACAAAACATAAATTAACATTGACATCTATAATCAAATGATTTGTGAAAGACTACCATCGCTCAGCCCTGTCAGGTGTGTTTGATTCCAAAAGATGTTTTCGGGTATATATCGTCAGCTGAGAATTATAAGATTCTAACATTAAAATTGTATGTAGTTAGAACTAGGGATGGCCAAAGAATCCGGATTTCCAGAATCCGGCGGATTTGAAATCCAGATTTAGAATCCGGATTTGATATCCAGATTTAGAATCCGGATTTGAAATCCAGGTTTGAAATCCTAATTTGATATCCAGATTTAGAATCCGGATTTGAAATCCAGGTTTGAAATCCTAATTTGATATCCGGGTTCGAAATCCGGATTTGAAATACGGCTCTAAGAATCTGGATGTGACATCCGGATTCCGGATATGCACAATCCGGGCAGGGGTGCCCATCCCCCAATGATTAGGACGCAGCTCCCCTAATTTCATAGGCTCATCCTGCTTCAAATAGACAGTATACCCTTTCACTAACTTAACGAATTGGTTCCATTTCATTTTCGTAAGAAATATGACCAATCCTTTCCCATCTTACAGTTCTTAACTTCTTGCTATATTTCAAATGGAATTACAATGAATATGAAACACATTTGATAGTATGCATATAATATCGATATATTTTTATGAATACATATTGCTACTGGAAGTAGAAACTATTCATAGATTGATCATCATACACAAGGAATGGCTTGCATAATAAAAAATGTTCAGATAGTTTTGACCGTTGGAACGTTGCTGCAGATTACTAATCCGGATGTAACTTCTTTGTAGAATTTACATGAAGAAATTATAGTGAGCAGAAGGCAATTGTCTGTTGTGGAAGAAATTTTATTTATGGCCTTTAGGCATCTAAGGCTCAGGTCGGGATAAGGGACAGAGAAGGATTCGGGAAGGTATCGGCCAGGACATATATTGAAGGTGCCATCTCGGCATTTGCCTGGTCTGACTGAGGATGGTGTCAGTCAGGATGGTCGGCCGCTAGGATCTAACCCACGACTTCCCGAATGCTATAACAACGTTCTGTTTGGAGCTACGGAGGCTGTGTTTTAAACTTTGTTATTTGACACTTATCCTGGTCTACGTAGAATCTGTAGTATGACGGCAGTGCAGATTTTTTGAAATCTGCATTCCGCAGGACCACATATTGAATTGAAAACTAGAAATATTCATATTGACCGACATGTTAGTGCTCTAGGGTCTCAATGTGTCGGATCGGACTGAGCCTCAAATTCAACCGTGACCAGAGTTAATCTGCCCTGATGTGATCCATAACTGCAAATAATGTTAGAATGTATTTGGGTTGATGCACAAATTCAAAGCGTTCCTTACCTGCAGCATTTTTTTATTTGATTTATCGTAAAGCGGAGGTACTTTGCACCAACGCGCTTTTGCCTCTTCAACATTTGCAAGGGAGCAAGATTTTGTGTTTGCGACATTGATCAAACTTTGGTAAACATCATTTGTATGGTCCATTCTACAGGAAATGTGTTTAGCAAGGCAACGCAGCGCTTGTCGGCTCAAGCTTCCGCTTGATTCACTTATTTCCCCCCGCCAACGGCCCGTTGTTCTCGGGTAACTTTAGGACACACGTTGAGTTATAAAAATAAAACATATTTGAACACCGGAATATGCTAGACATATTGAAGAACCAAGTTCATTATTAGTACATTTAAAATTCGTAAAAAGAAATACAAAATCTATTCAGCAATAAACCGTGAGGGCGAAGTCATGGGAAAACCATAGGTAGACTGACGGGCAGGGACAGATAAGTCAAGAGCGAGTTCGGCCGACAAGCGGTGCGTTGCGTTCCTAAACGTATTCTCTGTAGTGACTTTTTGACTTCGACCCGTCACGTGTTACTTAAAATCCACAATCACAAACGTCCCTGAACTAGCTGGAATTCAAGGGTCCGGGGGGAAATAATGGTAACCCACAATGAGCATGAATTAAGATATTACGTTCAGAAAATTCATTCTGCCATGCTCGCATATGGGGCAGTTCACATAAAGAAATGGCCACTAAGCGGCCATTTGTTATTTTTAACTTGAGCTTTTTCCAAAGTCAGTATATATGAGTGTTACGATTTTATTTCTGTACTCAACTCGTTAAAAAATAATAATAATAATAATAATAATAATAAGGGTTACGACTGTTTTCACCCCGGACTCTTCATTTGATTCAGGCAGTACTAAATTACCAATATTTAAATTGTACATTTGGTCCGCATAGTTTCTCTATAATTAAAAATAGCTGTAAAAATTCGATGCAAAGTAATCCCTTCTTATATTACATTCTAGATACAAGGAAGATATATATAATCTCCTCCATTATCTAGGACTGTCTGTCAGCACTAGGTCAGTTTTTCGTTTTCACGCTTGTAGGAAAAATATCTGATAAAACCGACAACTCAAGTTAGAAGTGTTAGAAATCATTTTTGTTATGAAAGAAGTTTTCTTGGATAGATAACAAAAAAAATGGAAAGCTGAGAATGCAAGGTCGGTGGAATGAGGGGGACGTGGAAGAAACTCCCAACGAAGCTCCTGGACAGCTGGTTTTGTCACGTTACCGGAGTGCAGACCTGCATTATCATGTTGCAGTAACTCTTAATGCAGTATTCTCGGTCATTTACTTTTAGTTGCGGCCGCAAGGCGCTTGAGTTGTTGACAATAAACACCAGTAGTTATGGTTACATTTCTGGGAAACAATATCCACTACACGACGTCATCGTTTTCACACCAGACGCTTATCATTGTCCCTTGCAGGGGAAATTGCATTTTGTTAGGGCTCAACCATTGCTTTCTGTTTTTCTCTCTGTATGCCTTTTTTGGACATTTCCAGCCACCAGTGACAGTCCTGGACGGAATGGTCAATATTGTTCTTCAGCTAACCGATAACGGCCAAACAAGGAAGCACAAATGGTTACCTGATGATTTATTTTATTTACCCACGAATGGTCAGTCTAACGTTCGACCACCTTTACCTTCCCAGGTGCCCAGAAATACCAACGACTCTCTGGTAATCAATTTGATAGGAGGCTCAGTAAACATCAGAGCTACAGGCACAGCTGAAACCGGGTCACTTCAGGTGACCTAACCTGACCCGGTCAGAAACTTGACCAGTGCTGGGAAATATAATTAACTGGGAATTTCAGCGTTGTATTTTTCGTGCTCTTGGGGTAACATCTCCGGCCCTGGTCACCTCGGGAAGGAACACCGTTCAAACTTCAAACGCAAGGAAATGATTTAAAACTCGACTTTCTCCTCTGGGTTACCGGGTCTAAATCGGGTCACCGATTCAGAAGCTCAGGGGCCCAGACCCGATTAACCCGTTTCAGGTCTGGCTACAGTTATGGGAGTACTGAAGAAAATTGAACTGCTTGTCCTGGCCGGGATTTGAAGCCGGGCCTGATCCGTAGTCAGACGCGCTACCGCTTGAGCCACATACACAGATAAATGTAGAAAACACACTTCTTGCACTGGGATGGCAATGATACTCTGTCTGCTGGTATTAAATTAAAAGGAAATAACTGTTGTAGTTAGTTCCATTCAATACAACCTGTTATAGAAGATTACTATTAGTCACATTTCTAACCAGTGTTCGATTTGTTATAAATTACGAAGGGAGGATCCTAAAACTAGTGGTTGCTGGTAAGTTTCAACATACTCTAAGTTTACCTGTTTGGGAAGAAAACAGAAATACAAAGATTTTTTGCTTGGTTGGGATGATATTCGGAATCACCAACAGGGGAAGAAATCGTCACGCACCAAGGAAAATCCCTGGCGTTCCCTCGGCAAATTGAACTCTGTTTCTAACCATGATAGTTCTTTCAATCACTACGCTCGAAAACTGATGTAAGTAATCAATGCATTTTGTTCTAATATATTAAGAGAGAGAAAAAAAAATACGAAGACAAAATAATCCCAATACTGATGTCAAATGTCAACATGTAGGACTTTGCAAAAAATTCTAATTCCACGGAGAACTGGATCCATATGAGATTTTATATCAATTACACTGGTTTGGCTAAGTGGTTCGTTTGCCCCTCTGATGTCCACCGATTCTTTGAGTTTTCTTTCTGATTTTTCTCGTTATTCATCATACGTGAAACATTTACTTAATAGCAGAAAATTTGCTAGGATAAAATAAGTAGTAACTAGGTACTCAAAAGTTAACGAAGCGTCACGACCAACACAAGACCTGCCTCTTGATCAAGGTAAAATAAAGAAACAAACATTCAATGGTTAGTATCGAATGACTTCGAACGCCCATCAAGTTTACCTGTACCCAATGAACTGGTATCCCACTGCGAGCAACTCTGCGCACATTCATCAGATTTGGATTCTAAATCCGGATTTCAAACTACGTAATATGTAGATAGATTCGATTATTTTCGTTTCTTTTTTATGTGAGAAGTAAGAATGAGGTTCAAAATGTGGTTCACGAATAAGAACCCAAGGTAGTCCACGTGGCCCACTCTGCCACGAAATTTAGTACTATAATATGTGTCAGTTTGATCGAGTAAGCGGCTTGAGACTATGCAACGAGTGCTTGCTATATGTGCACGAGGACTGTGAAGGATTCAGTAGGAAAGCTAAAATTCCTATTTTTATGTGCACGTTTTTTTTCAACCCTGAAATGTAAATTATTCAGTATTTAAAGACAACATTTAAATATATTTTGCTTGTTCTTTGAAGTTTATTCGTTGCAGTCATTCGCTGTTGTGTTGCACAATGGGTAACTTCACTACATGGACGGATGGACCACCTTTGGGATGGATGGACTTCCTTTTGTAACAATACAAGGTTTCAAAAATTGTTCTGTAATTGTAAAGTCAAATTACCAACTGTATTTTTTCTCCAACCAAATATCAAATTTTAAAATAAAATACAGTTGCTCAAAAGTCTAAGTCATAATGAAGAATCAGACCTTATGTGGACCACGTTTGGTTCACCTACCTTAAACATATATAAAAAAACAAAACGAAATATATATCCTTAAATTTTTAATCGATTATTTGAGTTTTCCACAAATAATGCGGTGAAGACGTAGAAAGAAATTCAAGGCAAAGTTTTTTTTTTTTTTTTTTTTTACACAATGATAATTCTTGTGAATCGAGAACAAATAACATTAAAGAACTTCTTCATTCTTAATAACACCTTCATTGGTCAACATGAGGTTGAAGAGGTACAAGCACAGATAACTATGGTATTTGCTTTTTAGACGATACAATCTGATGGTGATGAGGCTATCTTTCATACTTTCCCTTTTATTTTCCTTTTTACACTAGAGATGTCATTGATGAGTAGTTGCAAATTTTATAACTATACTGCAGTTAATCTATAACTTCTTAGGTGAATCTATTCTTGGAAATTCGAAGGTAATTTGTTTCATTTGCATCAAGTGAATTGCAAGTACATATCCATTTAAAACGTTATTTTAAATCATCACCATCTTCCGTATTCATAACTTCAATTGTTCATCCACAATACTTAAAATAGAAGCTTGTACTGACTTTCAATGTGAATATTTCAGGTAGATTGGATATTATAGAGCCGATTTTGGTGTAACCAGTTCAAACGAATTATACGTATCAGACAGAATAGGTGTGTTCGTCGACTTGTGAATGATAGTTATTCACTACGTTTCGCATCGCAAACTAGCTTGTACATTAGAAGCACTTGAAGAAACCATTACTGGTGGCATCCACGGTTAATTCCTTAGTCCAGATTTACCAGAACAGCCTTTTGCTTTTATACTGAAATAATACACGGAAACTTTCCCCACTCCACATTAACAATTATATAACACAGTGAATGTTTTCGGATTTATAATGAGTTGTAACTAAGAGAATAAAGATTTCTTTGTTGTACCAAACTACGTCACCCATTGTTAGAAAACATACTTATATAGCACATTACTTTTTTACATACCAAAACAAAGAAGCAGAAATTAGATTAAACTTAATTCTGACTCAATGACTGCGTACTTAGGGATTCCACAAGGATTTTCACTTTGAAAAACCTAAAGTCAAAATTGGGAGAGTGTAAGTCGAGTTTTGCACGGTTTCTACCGATTTTTGACCGTAGAAAATTTAATTTTGGGGGACCCCCACAAGGGTGTCTGGCAGAATCACTGCGCGTACTGAAGTGTTTACAGTAGCCTTACGAAGTAGGTCGAGGCATTAAAGAATCTGTGCAAAATTTTGGGCAAAGTTCATTAGCGAAAATTTTAAATCAGTGGCGCATCCAGGATTTTCGTGAGGAAGGGGAAACAAATGGAAGCTTTTACTTAGCTAGACCGTTGAAATCAGGCTATAAAAACTCAATTATTTTCCCTTGAGGAGTGCACATGCCCCTCTCTGGATTCGTCACTGGTTTATATCTAATTATTCTCAACCGGAAGCAGAACTAATACAAACAGATGACATTACATTGTAATCAAATTTAGTGTTTAAAAAAAAACATGGCGATGCAATCTTAATATTTCGATAGCAAACATAATTAGAATACGTTTTCATAAAACGAGTTTTGTGCGTTCACTCATCTCTGTCTGAATGTTATTTTGCTTGTCATCTATCGATTACGTACGCGTTTAAATTATGGTGTGAACTGTGAAGTTGTGCCTGAAGGTAAGTATCTTACACTTTCTCGGTGATCATTTTGTACGATGATCTTGTACGATGTTTAATTTTATTGGCTAAAAATCTGTTCAATAATGGCAATTATCACTGTACAGAATGTAGTCAAGATTGCATCGGCTAATTCAGAGAAGAAGTACTACATACAAATAATGCAAAATGATACCTCAAGGATATCCGTTAAGCACTAACCTGCGTTGGAGACTGTCTGACTGAGTGAGTAGGCATTGTGCAAACATATCAGAACTGAAAGGTGTAGCCTCACCAGTTTGAAGTCTACATCATAAATCAAGGCTACTGAGCTCTCTACTAGGGATGGCCAAATCCGGATTTCATAAGGATTTGGAAAGATCCGAAATCCGGATTTGGTCATCCCTAGTTAGAACCTTATAATTCTCAGCCGACGACATCTTACTCACTGTGGATCAATTAAATGTAAGTACAGTATGTAGATAGCGCTAAAACCTATCATGAGTAAACGTTGGTTACCTTAGTTTATTTTTGTAAACGCGTAACGTTTACGAGACGCACTAACAGGGGTAATAATTAAGCACTTTTAGCAAGGGGTCTCATTGCTCTTGCAGGTCTTTTATGTAAGAAAGATTATAAAACTATTATGAACTGAGCAATTAACAAGTAATGTATAGTGTACAAGGGCACTTTCCTATGAAAGTTCTCTTGGAGTGGATCTCGTAATCTTTCCCCTCAAAAAAAGTGCTACGTCTGGCATTCTTATTGTATATCCCAAAACCAAAAGCAAGATGATTTATGTATTTGCTTTTCCCAATGAATTGTTTTAACTATTGAAAGAAAGATGATGGTAAAATGATGGAAAGACAATAGAATACCGGTACCGGTATGGGGACCTAAGTGTACTAATGGTTGACTAGACACCAATAACTGACCAAAGTGGATAGTTACTTCAGTTTGTATATGCAGTTAATACTCGAAGTCTGCATACTACCGCGCGTGTTTCTGTACTTATATTTTGCTGTACATGTTGAAAGAACCATTAAAATCCCTCTGGTCAACTACTGGTGCTATTACATTAAAACCCTTGGATTAAATTATGAAGTAGATTTTTATGTGAACCATTTATTTGAATCGGTGTAACTTTCAACTCTACAGTACCTTTTTTTCCGCAAAGAGAAAAAAATAATGTTTTGATGAATATAGCCGCAAGGCAAACAGTAGTTCCCAAAGGTTCTCACAATATTATCTTCCTATGCTTTAGTCTGTATGTTGCTTACTTTGTATAAAAATCAAAAAACTTGTTTTTTCTATCCGCTAGAGTACCATACCTGTGAAAATGATATGAAAATCGTGTGCGTACTTAATCTGAATTATCACCCAGAACGATTTGGAAATTTTGATTGACAAATAACATGGATTATATTACCTACTTCTGCTATATGGCGTTCGATATACTTCAAATGTTGCTTTCCTTATTTTGAATGCAGAATATTTCTAATTTCTAGGCATAGAAAATAAGGAAAATAACATTTGAAGAATACACAACGCAGTATAACAGAAGTAGTTAATATGGACAATTACCATCCCAGCCGATCTAAAGTAAAGAATCTGGAGAAAAAACTCTGGAGCTCAAGTGTAGGTACCTAAAGAAAGGATGGAACCAAGAATTGTACATTATTTTTGATATAGGAAGTCAAAATGACTAAACATACTGAAAATCTGAGTACGAAATTTGTGATAGGCTGCGTGCGACATAAAACACTATCTTCACGACAACTGGTAAGTATAAGTCAAAGATAGATACGTCTGCAACGTTTCCAAGGCAACAGATACTTTATTTTAAATGTTTCTGTGACGTAGGCTTCACGTTATGCTGTAGCCACATTGTACCCTCCGGCCTGTAAACTAAAGATGGTCATGGTTGATCCCTAAAAGACGCTAAGTAGAAAGTGAAGATGTATGTTTCAAGTGTACGCCAATCTTCTAATAACGAACATCAATGACAAAAGTGGTACGATTCCTTTGAAAGTGTCATGGTGTGGACAGCTGTTTGATAAAAAAGGCAAACGTTCGTACCAAGGACAATAGCACTGACACTTTTTAATATAAGCACTTAACAAAGTGTGTCGAGAGAATGCATATTGACTTACGTCACTTAATATCTAACGATTTCAATGTCACCTTACAGTACTACCACCTTCTTTACCGAAGGTCATAATATGACTTGTTCTTCAGTTGCGCTGAAGCGTTCAATGGCTCTTTAATTTGTCCTTACAACAGTACATAAAAACCATATGGCATAGCCGTGCTAAATATTACTATCATTTATTTGTATACTAGCAGATTCGCTCCGTCCCATGCTGCGAGAGAAAGTGAAACAGCCATATCTATGTTTAAAAATGATTTCTTACAAGAATGTCAATCTTTTTTTTTTTTGTACATTTTTTTTAACACATCCATTCACAAGGTATTTGCGGACTGCACTTGTCTATAACGACGGGTGCAGTGGCCAAAAATCTGATTCATATGAATAAGTATTAATAATGCGATCTAAAAACACCTGCTTATTTGTAAAACGCTTAAAGCAATGGAAAATAAATTCGCACTAATGGATGCTGAGTGGAAGGCACTATCAGTTAGAAGATACGTTCGTCATGCCTGCCATCTAGAAGTCGACCATCTTGAATCTTGCTTATTAATATATATAGAGAGGAAAGGAGTCGTGTAATTTATCAATTTAGGCTAGAACACAATAAGTAAGTCAGTTTTGCCGTAAATTTATTTTTGCTTGCGATTATCAGAGGTGACATTAGAAGATGTAGTTGATTCAAAATTGTGAAAACTGACTACTAACAAGGCTTCCTTTAAATTTCAGTTTTTTTATTAGATATTTAGCCCGAAATTCTGCATTTTTCGACGAAAGGCCATGTGTGAACCTTGTTAGAAATAAAGGGATGTAATTCAACCGAATGATTTGTTGAATATAGACACTCTTTGGTAGGTTTAAACATTACAAATGACTGCAGCCATACTTGACTGCTTCACACACACAAAAAAAAAATGTGGTATTTTGAAGATACCACATTTGCATTTGCATAGTATGACGTCGGAGAAACTCAACTTACACTGACCCAGGAAGACAAATGCCGATAAAGACGGCAAATGTTCGGGGATTTTGGTCGGGCCGGCGTCGAGGATAGGCAGAACCCAAACTAGTAGTCGGGAAGTAAAAGGGGGGAAGGTCGACGTGCAGTCACAAGTTGTGTTTGGTCGTCGGGCCATTTCCGGTCCGACATTGATCTCTGACTTGCTGGCATAGAGGCGAAACTCCGACTATCCCCCAGCACTTGATGGTGGGAAAAGGATGAACACCCGCCAATTGCCTAGCTCGGGAAAAGGCGGCTCCCCGTCCATTTCCTGATGGTAGAGAGAAGAACGAAGTCCCGTTTATTCTTGATGGTCGGGAAATAAGCGAGTCCCCACCTACTTCCTGGTGGTCGGGAAAAGGTTGGGATCCGTCAATTTTCCGACGGTTTTAATTTGGAATTAATGTAACTCAAGTATTTGCATTCCGTTGCAAAGAATGCTACCGATAGATTAGTATCTACCGATAGATAAAGATGAAAAGGGAAAACGCTTTTTACATTTGTTAAAAGCAAAAGTGCCTTATGGGGGGCGGGGAGGGGTCAGGAACTCATTAATTTATTCTTAGTTAGTACTAGCTGTTGCCTGCAGCGTCACTCGACTATGGGAGCGGTTCATAATATTAGTCAATAAGTATTGTGTGAACTTTCATTTGCCCACTTGGATCATATGTCACTAGCAGACCACATTCTCGTACACTTTCCTTGCTAAATGAGTTTGCGCTGTTATTTTAAATACGGTGCTTCAATTTCAGCAATAACTTCTTTTTCACTTCAGAAAAATGTTCAATATTTTTAATGTGAATTACTTCAACTTCATAATGCACTTCGAACTTTTCTGGGGGGGCTTCAGTCCGCTAGTCCCCTGTAAATTCGCTACTGTAACCCATTGCACTGACCAAACCACTTTGAAATAGAAGTTACAATATTGGTTGTGAACTGAGCACAAACAAGCCTTCGTTGATAACAAATTTTAGTTGTTTTTTTTCATGAAAACCCATCTGAAATATTTAAGCCCGGCACTTTTTGACGAAGGGTCATATTAGAACCCCCGTAGAAAAAAGGGATATATTTCAATCAAAAGATTTTTCAAACGGGTTAGTGCGCTAGTCCATTGATTCCAAGATCATGGGTTCAAATCCCGCTTAGGGCATGGATGTTTGTGGGTATGATTTTAACTTAGGATATTAGTAGTTAGAATAAATCAGTAGTCACAAGTATTTTCAGTAAAAAGGAATAAGTAATGTAAAAGGAATTAAAGCCCGCTGAGGGCGAGAAATGATAAAAAAAAGAGCCGCCGCGGCTCAGTGGTAGAGCGTTGGCGTAGCATTCGGGAGATTGAGGGATCGATCCCAGCCGCCGACCATCCTGACTGAGGTTTTTCCAGTTTTTTCTCAGCCACACCCGCCAAATGCCGGGATGGCACTTTCAACATAGGCCCTTGCCGACATCTTCCCGAATCCTTTCTCCTCCCCTATTCCAGCCTGAGCCTTAGATGACTAAAGACCACAAATAATATTCAAATTCAAATAGCGAAGATTTAGGATGAAAACAACACACTATTTTAAGGTATGATAATTTATAATATCGCATTTCATATTTCTGTGGATAGATGACATAAGATCGATTTTTGGCAAAATCGAGTTTGTTGTATGGCTTTGTCTAACTAACATCTATCTTAAACATAATGTATAATATGTGTTGTTTTTTTATATTAAATTTGAGTTTGTTGTTGTTGTACAGTTGAAACATTCAATTCTTTCTTCTGTAACGTTAGAAAATTCTACACATACACTTACGTCACCAAACCACAGATTTATGGGAGAAGCTCCGCCAAATTGGCATCAGTGCATTTTTCCCTCACGACTTCCAGAGCTTAATTGAATCATTTCTGCTGTGAGTCAGGGGAAGTTCTAGACTAACATGACTTGCAATGTCATGTGGCAGGACCATTACATAATGAAAGTCATGCAATGGGAGATACCCATAATTGTCTGTTGCGTGCATCATGGGGACTAAAAGAAGTGTGTGGGAGATACAGTGATAAGAGAAAGAAAGCAATAAAATAAGAATATAGGACATAAGTAGAATTTAATCTTTATTTCATATGTAAGAAAGAAAAATAGTAAATAAACCAAAATATTCTAAAAAGTATTATATACACAGTTAAAGCGCCTAATCATATCAAAAAGGAGAAGAGAAAGACAAATAGATAGATTGTACAACAAGAAGTACACATGAATGAAAACAGTATACGCGCGTAAAATAATAAGTTATAAATTAAGAACAAGAATGGTAACCAGTAGCGATTCGTGGTTTTTATGAAGGTAGGAACTATAAAAGTGTTTCAAATCTACTATATCCCGGTAAATTGTAGTACCTACTCGACTCAATGTTGCTATCCCAAATGTAACTAAATTCTCTACTTGCATTTTTCATACCTTTACTTCCTTTTTCATGAGAAAACTTCATTTTTTTAAAATAAATATATTGCATTTCACTGTGGGAAGTTCCTCGATTTCTACGTAGAAGAATCGCCTCTGATGGTAACATCATATTTGATAAGTTGTGGAGGTATCAAATGGACTTAAAATTCGTTTTGAAATATATTGATGTACACGGGTTGTTCTGTGAGCAGGTCTGACACCATACACTAGTCTTGAAACTGGTTTTATACTAGTAACTGGTCTTGGTTAGTGATGGTTATATTTTCCGGAAAAACCGGAAAATTCATTTTCCGAAAAAACCGGAAAATTTAAAACAAAATTTCCGGAAAATGGCTAATGTTCTTTCCTTGGTCACGTGTAGCACGGTATACTAATTGATTTAAATTTACGACGTTTAGGCATGTTTGGTTCAGGTGGGATGTGAGAAGAAAGTCGGTCATGGTTTAGTTTAAAAGGTACCATTATTACATTACGGCATTGGCCCTGTGTGTCTGAGGGAAAAATCTGTCAGGAGGGCCGGCCGCTGGATCCAAACCCAGGACCTCCCGAATACAATACAAACGCTCTACCAACTGAGCTATGGCTGTTCGGTGTCACTGCATGAAATACAGTGATAGCTAAGCTCAGAAGTGATCGTTGACACAGAAAATAGTAAGGAAAACAAAACAAAGAAAACGAAGTAAAATCATAAAAAAAATAATCAATATGTTTTTTAACCTCTATTTATCGGTCCACTGAAAAATCTTTATTCTTCGTGTGCTTTTTCGCAATTGCTATGGTTGCTAAACTTCTTTTTCACACTTTATATATGGTACTTAAAAATGTTTAATTACGTATCTTCCCTATTTCTTCTATCCCATTTCTTTGTTGGCTCTGGTTCCCTTTATTTACATATATGTTACGTTAATCCTCGGCCCGTGTCCCTTTACTGCTTCTTCATAGACGTTCCATGTTATTAGGTGTTTTGCGATCACGTAAACCTAAGAATTTCATTTTTTTTCTACTTTCCTTTTCCAATGGAAGAAGGAGAGAATACTAGTTTTGGTGTGCGAGCAACTTTATAACTATTAGGCCTGATTTTCTTGTAAGCATGCGTTGATATATAGAGATGCGTTGAAAAATATAAAGATCAATATTGCTCGCTAGTAATGCACAATTCTTCCTTCAATTCGACCTATGCTGTTTTCACTTTTGCTACAACAGTACTCACTGCAATAACTGGTTGTTTCATATGCTGCAGGATCAACAAGACAGCATGTTCTATGCATAATCATAAGTTTGTTGAGTGCCAATTAAAGTGATCAGAGGAAGGCATAAAATGTATCACCAACAGAAGTACCATCACCCTACATGTTCTCACATTTCGAGTATTTCATTTTAAAGTTTGCGTTTTCTTCTTCTTTGCTTTTATAATTAAATTTTGTTAATTCCACCTATATAGACATTTTCATCTTATTGAAAAGCCCTTTTAAATTTATACCGAAATGTATGGACTGTGTTACGGTATTTAATCATACGAGGGGTGAATGAAAATTAATGCCTCAGATTTTATAATATATCAATAGATAGCAGCACTGACGTGCTATAAGTAGTCTCGTACTCACTTATTCTCTGATATATAATTTTGTCTCAGTTTCCAATAAGCAATTGTGCGAGGAGGTTGTCTAGCTATAGGTCTTGAAATGGAGGTATGTGGTGAATATTAGTCGGTGCGGTTTAGGCCAGGGACTGTGAATTTCTCACCGTTAAGGACATTGCTTCAATAGAAATTTACTGACGCACGTAGGCTGTTTGTGGGGCTCTTTCAAAAGGGGGCGACTACATAAAATGTTAAACATAGCAAATAACAAAATAAGTTTTAAAGAATGATTTTGTCTTTTATTAATGAAATTACTTTTCATTTAATTCTCCCAGCGTTTTCGTTTTATATTTTAAAACACGTGAACATTGAACAATTTCGTTAAGGGTCAGTTCTACAATCAACCGCTAAACTTCTAGTCAGCGCTAACTTGAGGCCAAGTCTGATTTTGGCCAATGAGAGTACGTAAAATGAGAGTTGACCTCAACTTAGCGCTGACTAAAAGTTTAGTGGTCGATTGTAAAACTGACCCTAAATCGTCTATATGCTCCTTTTATGTATCCAATAATCTAATTCGGTCACAAACTGAATTACTATTATTGTTCCTTATTAACCAAAGAGCTTTTTCTCCCCAAAACTTGATCAATTTTATCTTCCTGTACATGAGATCAGATCTTCCTGTTCACTCTTGTTAAGTTTCTTCCCATTTCCGTTCCACCCCTCTATTTTTTTGTCATTGGAATTCATTATTTAATTTCCTGAACATCTTTGTAACTTCCTCCTTAACTGTTTATTCCTGTCTTGCTTTCTTTCAATTTCACCAACTAACTTCCTATGACCCTTTTATTTTTCTGCTCCTTTCTTTCCCTCGATATACAATAGGCATTTGTGTTTCACTATGGGTCAGAAGTTTTAGTTATTCTTATTGCTTGTTAATATTACTATTGTTCCTTTATAGCTTGAACATTTTAGTTCAAACTCCTGTACAAATGAAGGGTAAGGGGGAACAAAGAATGTCCATTTTTGAGCTTTTTCGGGATCTGTGACATTTTTGTTGTTGAAACTTAGCACTATGGAACGGAATATTTCATACGTAAAACTTCGGTAAACTTTATTTTTATATGGGCCAGTCTAGCAGCTTAGGACTTCGACCTGTCACGATTCGCCCATTTACAGCCAGTTAAAATCCACACCCATGCCCCTGCCGGGACTCGAACCCGGGACCTTCGAGCCGATGGCCTACCGCTGCAGACCGCTCGACCACCCGGTCTGGCAATATTCCATACGTGCTGAGACGTAGAACTGTCCATGGAAAAAGCTTCTAAAGGAGTGGCGAACTATTGTGTCTTACGAGGTTTTCAACATTAAAACACGTTTTTCTCGGAAAAGCATTTTTGTGACATTCCTTGTTTTTCCCCTAACCCTTCAAGTTAAAGTTTGACTTTCTCCTTTTATCCTACTTCAGAGCCATGGTTCTTTATTTATTATAATTTATCTTCAATTTTTATATTATATGTATTTTACTAATAACATATTATAATCAGAGTGAATGTCAGATACAAGAAAATATTTTAAATAGTTCACAAATTTCAGAACATGTATTGGATTAATACATAATCAATCTGCTTTCTTTTACCATCTGAAGATATGTCCACTTTTAAGCAACAGTCAGAATTCAAAGTTTTAATTTTTAAAACGGTATAGGTCTGAAAGTAAATTTGACGGGTGGCTGAATTTTATTTTTCAGTATCTTTGTAAAGTAGTCAACTTGGGTACCAA
>JAGDQP010015868.1:10329-41716 GCA_022664845.1 Lepisma saccharinum | reverse complement strand
AAAGGAACTTGGCGCGAGCTGGCAACAGCCTTAGGGTTGGTGGCGGTGGACGTAGTGGGTTTTAGGATCCCCACCACCCTTATAGCTTGAGGATCATGAACCTTGCCACCTCGCGCCAAGTTCCTTTGTTCCTGTTACATGCTGTCACCAAGGAACTTGGCTCATCCGTCTCCCATTTCACACCTTTTTAGGGCTAAAGAACTTGGCTCCACTTTTTGCACCTCTGGTGTTTTTGTTCGGATCTATTTTACGAAAAAACAAATTGAAGATCTGAATTACAAAACATCCCAAGTCCACTTTTGTCGTATTTTCATTTTTCTGTTTGTCGGCATCTATGTTCCAATGGCTATCCACTTGCATAATATTATACCCTAACTCCAACTAAAAAAAAATATATATATACAAAACAATTTCAGCTGAATAGAATAACATACAAAGGTCTTGCACTGTTTTTGTTCCTCCTGAAAAAAAAAAACACTCCGGTGGACTTGGGATGTTTTGCAACTCAGGTCTTCAATTATAGACGTGCTTTTATGTTTTATGTTGGTAAACAAATCATTATCAGCCATATTCAATCCACTACTGGATGAGTCCTCTCCTGAAGGGAAGAATTGGCCTACTGCTCCCACGCTGACCAGATGTGTTGGAAGAGGAGTACCGAAACAGAACGTCCCCAATTCCATCACGATGCTGAGTGGGCACCGTTCCAGACCCTCTCGCTTTGAAACATATCCCGTGGCAGAGCCGGGAATTGAACCCGGAACCCCACGATCAGTTCCTCATAAATATGACATTCTTGTTCGAACTGTGAACAGCTTGAAGTAAGGAAATTGTATTAATAGTTACTAATAACTTATTTCGTAAGTTGTATGATTACATTCCAAGAAAAAAATCACACTTAAATACAATGATATTGTAGAAAATGTCAGAATGTCACCTCAAATGTATTTCAAAGAACTGCAATAACTATACAACCCGTTTGTATGTTATAAATTTCAATACAGTATATTTTATGGCCTTTAGGCATCTTAGGTTTCGGCTGGGATAGGGTGGCGATACGACTCGTTACATTCTTAACTAAAGTTGGTGAAATCCACAAAAGGTCTGCTAAGTAGTGAATATAAGTGATGAAAAAAGAGGTTTCGTCAATAAAACCATCTTTATTAAATTTCCGGTTCTTTCTCAGCTTGTACATCACTAATTTAAGATAATATTATATTTTATTGATGTCCGTAAAATATGACGAAAACATAGGACAAAATGTAACTGCATGACGATATATTAAGCAGATTAATAAGTTACTATAAAATTAATTAATTATCAGACACTTACTAGAAAGTATATACTATTATAACAATACAAATACACCTAAAATAAGGATCTCTATGATGAAAGTGAATTAGTGCAAGTATTGCAAGATCTCCTAATATGAACAAAGAAATTTATTTTATGATGGAATTGCATACCACTTTACCATTACACATTCAACGTTATTTTATTTTGATTTTATACTCTATGATAGTGTTATTTGTTTGTCGGGGCCCCTGATGACAAATAATAATAGTGTTTCCGGTGATTAATCTCTGATAACCAAACTCCTATGTGGAAAGTAAATTCTAGTCTCCACGTACATTGGTCACTAATTCTATTAAATTTCCTGATGCGTATACACATAAAAGCAAGAAAAAAGTCATTTTTCTTTTTAAAAATATGTCAAAGTAGCCACACCAGGATTCTATTCCGGGATTGTGGATCAGCTTTCTCACATGTTAACCACCATACCAAGATAGCAATTTCGAAACAAACCCTTGTCAGGGTTACTTATAGTTCAAGGAGCTCTGCGCCTTCTCGAGAGTGGGCAACGCCTCCGTAGCACGGTTTAGCATACATACTGAAGTGTGCCAATCCCGTCACGCGTTGACAGGACTCAGCTTGATTCAGTCCACTTCTGTTCCCGAGTCGACCCGGGTCAACACTGGACTGTGTGACAACGCTATAGCAGTTTTCGGAATCATCTAATTTGCTTTTCTTTTCCGTATTAAAGTACAATTACGTCATGATGCATTGAAAGCGACACAGCGCCAGAAGTTGTAAAGTTTTCATTATACTTTATACAAACCTTGGCCTAATGGCTTACTTAGCAGCCACGGACATGCATAACCGTGGAGGAAAAATTAATAGGAGACCCGTTGTTACATTGAAACATAACATGTGATTCAGTTATTTAAAACATATTATCCTTGCTCTTTTATTTTCTCATTTAACGACATGCCTAAAAGAGCCTAGACTTCACTAGGCCATGATATATGGTAACATTTGAGATTTGCCTATCAAAAACCGGGAAATTTAAAAATGCTTATCGAATTCGACTTACAAGTTAGAACCAAACCTGTCATGCCACACGAAGCAGCGTTGCCAATTCGTAGATGTAAAATGTCGCTAGATCGCAGTAAAAGGCGCTAAACAATCTTAATGACCATTAAAAAGAATAAAATAAAATGAAGAACAATAGTACTATGGTTTATTTGAAGCTAGAATGCCTCTATTTAATGAAGATTTAATTATTGTTTCGCAAATGTTTAAAAATACTTTTCAATTATTTGATTTAAATATTGGCAACGTTTAGCGGGAGACAAACATAAATTGACATGAGCCAAAGCAAACTTGTTTTATGGTTTCATTATCCTAGACGTGTTCTACTTCGTGAAATGAGAAACTTACCGCCACTGTATCTCTCAAACTCGTCACATCCGAGTGACTATTGATCTTCTTTGTACTTTCTCTGTTAAGAATACAGTGAGGAAGAGACATAGTGATCAATTTTATATGCGCTTAAGAAACAGGAGAGATATTCAGCGTTTACCTCCCACAATTGGTTGCATTGTTACTCTAATCTTTCCCATATGTTAACATTTTCCTGATCTCGGAGTTTCTGTCCCTTCAAGTTTCCCTTTCTTTTCGTAGTATCTTCATCGCTGAAACGAAACGAGGTACGGCTAGATACAGAGGCAAGGTCAAATTACTGGAGGGTGGGGAGGGAGCAGTGTAGTATTAACTTCAGTCGTTGTTTGAAGAAGGCCAAAGAGCTTCAACATGTTTTTTTTTTAATAGGTTTAGTATTTCTTTCAATACAAAAAAAAGCAAAAGGAACCTTTCTATATTCAGAAATAAATTGAAGAATTTTCAGAAATTCTCGCTAGGTTCAAAAGGCGCTATACTTGGCACTAGGCGATAAATCGAAAAATGTGTTGCCAAAAGCCTTCAAAAGGCGACAGATCTAGCGACAACAGCGTTAAATTGGCATCGCCGAGCCCGCCGACGCGAAGTACTGTGTATAGTTTCTTTGGTCTTGCGTTCCCCTGACACTAGGGGCGCTACCATTGCTTATATTTCCCTATCAGGGGCTCGCTCAATTATACATGGATCTTTGGATTAATAAGTTTCCCGCAAAATCTGACAACTTACATAATCAGATCACCGGAATTCAAAAAGTGTTCACTGTTATCCGGAATGGACCCATCTGGCTGGTTACAAAGAAAGAAAGGGTAACTATTCAATCTCGTAGACGATTGAGGACTCCTTACCTCTATGATTCAATTTCACCCCGTTTGTTTGTCACATAAATACAATTTTACATTCGATTCGATTCGAAGCGTGCAAGGTAAAATTTAATTGCGGCTACACAAAACTCCATATGGAAGCAAATTAAAAGTACAAAACGGAAAGAAGCTGACGAGTTATTTTCAGTGGTGGTTAGTGGGTTGAATAAAGAACATCAATCCACACATTAGGAACGTTAATTACGGTAGATATGATCGCATTTTCATTTTATAGCCAGCTTTGTGTTTTTGTAGTCAGTTTCCGTGTTTGATTTAATTCCAGACAAGGAAATCACGTCTCTTTCGCATACCTTGGGCGTTCTTATAAGTAAATAAATCCGTCACTCGAAGTAATACTATTTCAGTGAACCTATTTCCAAACTGCGATAGGTTCGGGGAAATTCTTATTAATCACTTGTGTTTGATGTTGAATGTAGGCCTAATTCCATTGTTAATTTTGAAAATTCCGGATGCGTGGAACGCAGAATCCGATGCAAAATCTAGGGTTCAGGTGAGTGCAGGACACATACGTCCTTGAACAATGTCCTTGCACTCACATCAGCCCTAAAATTTCGCATTGTATACATCCGAAATAAGGGATGAGGTTTATTTTATCTGCTCCAAACTTTAGCCAACTACTGACCAATATTAGATTTGTTTTTCATAAAACGCTTCGCGCATGACTTGTAACAGTCACTCCATGTGCTCGCATCGAACACGGAAGCAGTTAAATAATCCTTATACTTTTCGCACTTTCATGACTTTAAACGTTGTTATATTTTGCATTTCAACACTTCCACACACCTTGGAAAGGTTATATTTCTACCGTTCTTTTTTTTATTTTGGGAGTACATAAAGTAAAATTAACCCGAATTATATAAATAAAGTGTAGCATTGTTAAGATTTCTTGCACTTTTGTAGTTCTTTCTAAGTTACGTCATGAATAACAAAATAAAACTGCTCATAGTGGTCTTGTACTACAACAAAGCTAAGGTTTGAGGTCACGCAACTAACAGTTTGCAGTTGTGAATTAGGTCTATATATAACCTAGAATTATCCACGCACATTTACCTCATGATCTGGCAACAGCTGTAAAAAATGCTAGGCTTCATAATTTCAAAACATGGTGATATAGAAGCTTAAACATACTTTCCTTTCATACTCTTCGTCACTTTGAAATAAGAATTGAAGCTTTCCTGGCGGTGAATATTATACAGATGTTCTCGGGATATCAGCCAGGTGAAGTCCGACGATAGAACCGACGTTTCAAGAACAGACATTGTTCTCATCTTCAGGGCAAGTATACTGAGAAATAGAAATAGAAAGGTTGTGATAACATGGCCCCTCCAAGAACGCCAAGTGAGTGAGTCGCCAACTCTGACTACTGCGACTCTCCTACATGCATTCATGCAACTATAGGTTATGGCACGGGTGTGGATGCTACGGTTTCTATCCATTCGGAGACATTTACCGCGTATCGGTTTAGTGTATATAAGAAGAAAGAAGGTGAAATAAGATGACAGGAAAGCGCGTTAAGAGTTTTAATAGAGGGAAAAACCAGAAATGACATGCGACATTTTCTGTAAAAACCCCTTATCGGTTCTAACTATAATAGTTTTACCTGGTAAACCACACATGCGTAAAGGGTGGAAAAACCCAGGTAAATGTCTGTAATTATTATTGATTTGCATCCTATCTGTCAACTGTTGTTTTGTGCATGCATGACTTGCACTTAGTGGAGCGTGGTAACGCACTTGTGCAAGTCCGAAGCTTCTTCCTTGGTGCCTTTCGTCCTTGGTCTAACCTGTGAAAACCTGTGAAAAGTATACTGAGACCAGTTCATGTGTACTATATATAGTAACGGTAGGTGGCGGAGCTTAAGAATCTGTGTCTCTGATTGGTTGGCCTATAGCTTGACGCTGATTGGTCGTTTTCATGTATGTTTTCTTTATGACTGGTGTCCAAGTCCGACTAAGTTGAAATCCTGTATCTCTGTTGACATTATTACGTTCTTGTAGTATGGCAAGAGATTCTTTTATTATCCTATCCCAGTAATTGGAGCTCTTTGAGATAATTTTAGTGTCAGAAAATAAAATTCTATGTTTTTCTGTTATGCTGTGTTCTGCCAGGCCTGATTTCTCCGGATAAAATAGCTTGATGTATCTTTCATGCTCCTTGCATCGATGTTCTACTGTCCGTCCTGTTTGTCCTATGTATGTTTTTCCGCATTCACAAGGAATGCAGTATACTCCTGGTGTCTTAAGACCCAAGTCGTCTTTAACTGGACGAAGTAGGTTTCTGATTTTTGACGGCGGTCTGTGAATGGTTTTGATGTTGTGTCTCCTCAGGATTCTTGCAAGCTTTCCAGAAAGTTTACCAGTGTAGGGCAGGACTGCAATATTGACAGGATCTTCAGTTTCTGGGATGGTCTTCTTCTTGCTGGAAAAGGTCCTTTTTAGGACCAAACGAATGTCATCTTTCTTGTATTCATTCTGCAGTAAGGTCTTCTTGAGATGTGCCAGTTCACTAGGGAGGCTTTCTTGGTCTGAGATGGTTTTTGCTCTAAGTGCAAGTGTGCTGATGACTGTATTGCGCTGCGATTTATGGTGAAAACTGTTTCCATTAAGGTAAAGGTCGGTATGGGTAGGCTTCCTATAAACACTGTGGCCCAGACTTCCATCAGGTTTGCGACGAATGAGGATGTCTAGAAATGGTATGCAGCCCTCCGTTTCTGTTTCCATGGTGAACTTAATGTTGCTGTGTTGATTGTTGAGAAATGCAAGGAACGACTGTAGCGCATTTCTACCATGTGGCCAAATGACAAATGTATCATCGACGTATCTGTAAAAACATGATGGTTTTAATGGTGCTGATTCTAGTGCTTTCTGCTCGAAACTCTCCATGAAAAAATTTGCCACTGCTGGTGAGAGAGGTGATCCCATGGCGACGCCGTCTGTTTGTTCATAGTACTGTCCGTCGAAGAGGAAATATGTGGAAGTTAATGTTATCTTGAATAAATCTACAATCACCGGCGGGAAGTGCTCGCTGAGTAAAAGCAACGTGTCCTGTACTGGAACCTTGGTAAACAGAGAGACCACATCGAAGCTGACTAGGATGTCATCTGGAGAAATACGTATGGTCTTCAGTATTTCCACGAATTCATATGAGTTCTTGACGTGGTGTTCACACTGTCCCACCAAGGGTTGAAGAAGAGAAGTGAGGTACTTGGCCAGACGGTAAGTTGGGCTTCCAATTGCACTGACAATGGGCCTCATTGGGATGTCAGTCTTATGTATTTTCGGTAGTCCATACAGTCTCGGTGGTTGGCAGTTATGTGACGTGATTTTCTTGCGTATTTCTTCTGGTAAATTTGCCTTCTTCACAAGGATGGCAACTCTACGTTCAATACTGGCGGTGGGATCTTTCTTGAGTTGTCTATAGGCCGAGTCGTTGAGTAAATCTGACATCTTCTTGTAGGCTTCAGTAGGAATGAGTATGGTGGCGTTTCCTTTATCTGCTGGTAATACAGTGGTGCTGGTGTCTTCACGAAGATTCCTAAATGCTGTTCTTTCATCTTTGGTGATGTTAGGTTTAGGCAATCTGGCCCTTTTTAGGGCCAAACTTATGTCCTGGCGGATTTCTTCTGCTGGTAGAGAATGTACTGCTTGTTCTATGCCGGAGATTATATCTGCTGTTGGTATGCTCTTAGGAACTGGAGCAAAGTTCAGTCCTTTCCTTAATAACGAGGAAGTGGCTTCGTCTAGAGGCTTTCGTCACTTTATTTAAATTTTCAAAAAGAAGTATTCTTCAAAAATTAATTGAAAAAAGTCACTCAGTAAATCATTCTTCACCTGAGGAAACCTTCTGAAGGAAGGATGAAAGTACTCAGCGACAGAATTGTTATCAAAAGAGGAAATTAAGGATTAATATTTACATATGTCGTGTTATGTTTAGGTAATAAGAGAATTGTTTTTAAAATAGTATAAACAATTCGAAATTCTCCGGTCGCCAGTCTCATTTTGCGACAAGAAATTCAACTTCAGCGACTAAACATTTTTATTCAATCGTCAAATTTTGCGACTAGTTTCCCTTCTCTGAAACTAAACTGTTAACTGTTCAAGATAGCCAGATGTATTGAATAGAAAAACTGAACCTGTCATGCTTCTTAAGCAAAGCGCGAATGTAGCTTTAATCTGCTCAAAACAGATATTCGAAATCCTATGCGTGTGACTTAGAGTTGACGACTTATTGATGGTCAGGAATCAAGATGAATGGTCCCAAGCTTAGAGCTTTGTAATGCTGCAAATGCAATGAATTTGTTATGGAAATGTATTATTATGGGTCACATTACGAGACAAAACTTTAAAAATTACTTCCAATGTGTTTTAAACACTAATGAAGTAGAACTACCGACATCTGTGAACAGTAATTTGAATTTGAAGACGTTGTCTTTGTCGTAATGCGAGTATTCTTAGCAGTAGTGATATATAACTTAATTAGTATTCCTTAAAATAATACTGTCACTGTGGTACAATTAGTTCTGGATTGAAAATTATCACGAATACGGTATTACCGACATATATATCAGCGTTCGGTAGGCATACTACTATTGTGCTTGTCATGGTCTATCAAAATATTTTCTTTTATGGTTGCCAACTACATTTTTTTGGAAACTGGACGTCCAGGGCAGGGCTTCGAGTTCCCAAAAATGTGAAGATATTTGATTCCATAGCTGAAGTCGTTCAAGACATACTAACAATTGACAATTAAATGCAATGAAAGTAAAAGTTGTCTTTCAGTTGTAGGTATCGGGCACAAATTACCATAAAAATCCATGAGGTGTATACCAGAGATAGTTGAACAATAAAAGGTAAAAGAAATAATTTTACATTGTTTTGAAATTACTATTTCCAGGATTAATATAACATATCTTCCAATATGTCCTGATTCATCTCTTGTCCATTCTATATTTAATACACCGCGCCGCCGTAGCTCAGTGGTAGAGTGGTGGCATAGTATTCGGGAAGTCGTGGGTTCGATCCCAGCTGCCGACTATCCTGACTAAGGTTTTTCCTCAATCACAGTGCAGGCAAATGCCGAGATGGCACCTTCAAAATCGGTCCTGGCCGACACCTTTCCGAATCCTTTTTCCGCACCTTATCCCGGCTTAAGCCTTAGATGTCTAAAGGCCATAAATAAAATTCTATGTTTAATACTTCTTTGTAAATTAAATCATGGCTGAAAAAAACGCTACACAAGATGAATATTCACTGTTATCATAAATACATTGTATTTCCTAAAAGTGAGTAACAAAACTAATTAGTGATGGGAGGATGCGGGGAGTGCATGTGGATCTTTTCGATCGTTTGCAGCAAAGATTACACCAGAATATGTAGAAGTAAGGCAAAGCTATTCCCTGTGCGAAACGCACGCGCCGTGGTCGGTGCGTGGAGCTAGCTAGCGCTTTACATATTCTCGACCTACGATACGAAGTGAGGTGGGGTGGTCATTCTCACGCTCGACCACCTTTACCTTCCTAATGTGCACAGGAGTATCAAAGATACTCTTGAGTGCACCTCAGAGCGCCGTGTCCTAGTCGGGATTTGAACCTGAGCCTCCCGATTCGTAGTCAGACACGCTACCGCCTGAACCACGGCGCCGGTTATTAAAATGTTGTTCAGAACGGAAAACAATGGTTTCACCGGACCGAGAATAAGCACTATATAATTGTGGGTCGTCATTCACAGAGTGAAACTTTAACTTAAACGTCCTTTTTAGGAAACATCTCTCAAAAGCGGACATTAGGCGTCCGGCTTGAAGGTGTAACCGGACAATTACTCGAAGTACCTGACTGGACAACCATATTTTCCTTATATCTATTTTTATTTAAAGAGAACAGGCTGATGTGTTTTGTGTATTAGTAAGCCGATACTCTTTTGTAAGCATTTATTGATAAGATGTGCTACTCAGTTTTGTAATATATTAACATGTGTATAATTTAATTTTTCTGTTTGCAACTTTAGTATATATATATATAAATAAATAAATAAAGCGACCAAAACCAGAAGGTAAGGTGCCATTTGAAGACCAACACACACTTTCCAAAAACTAACACTGGGTGTATATAGTTAGTTAACACAGGTTTCCCGATTTAATTTGTATCGTATTTATTTTCGTTCACCTTCCGAGAAAGATTAAATACGTAATCTAAACGTTAGGTTATTGTATTATAGTATACAAATGATCAGTGGGAATTGACATCATAAGTACAAAGTTATAACCTCCTTTCACCACTGATGTCTTCTTGTGTCCCATTGAAGTTAATTTATGACCTTTAGGCAACTTTGACTAAGCCAGGAATAGGGAGGGAAGAATATGTGGGAAGGAAGACTGTAAGGGCCTAGTTTCAAAGGTACCATTCCGGTATTATCTTGGATTGACTGAGAGAAGATTCTGAAAAACCTCAATCAGGATGGCAGGCTGAATGTGGTAAGGTCCCTGAACCTTCTGAATGGAAAGCCAACGCTCTGCTAAAAGAGCCATGGTACATAGAGCGGTTCTCTTGCGATCCATGGTACATAGAACGAGCAACATACAAGTGACATATTAATCCTCCAGAAGAAAGCAGCTTTAAAGCCTTTAGGCATCTGAAACTCAGGCCGGGATAGGGCAGGATTGAGGAAGGTAGACGGCCAGGGCCTATTTTGTAGGTACCATCCCAGCATTTGCCACGAAAAATCTGAGACAGGATGTTGGGCCGCTGGGATTGATCTCAGGACCTCATGAATGCTAAGCCAACGCTCTACCACTGAGCCACGGCCGCTCGCTAGTAGGAAGCAACTGATCAAGGTGTGCTTAGAACACGATTACTAGTGCGGTGACTAAGTTCCCATCTATATTTTAACCTTTTCTTTGATGAACTTTATTTCCTTGATAATGCTATCTGTTAGAAATGTAAGATATTTTATTTAATGCTTTTGACGTGAAAATAATTACTCTGGAGGAAAGCAGTGAACATTTATGATTTGGACCTTGAACTAAGTCATTTACAAATGTTGTAAAACATATGTTCGTGTTTTATTCACAATTCTTTCATTAATTATAGTATATTTTTGTATTTTGTAGGTTCGTAGTGTAGAAGATGACGTTAAGGCAAAGAAAAGTACATGAATCGAAGCTGTCAAGTAGCAGGAAAGATGCAAGTAGCTCATCGTATCCATCTCCGTCTAAAAGAAGGCCTATTGAACGAATCAACGCACAACAAAAACAGAAAGAAAATGCTTCTTCGAAGTCGTTGACTCCATCCAGGACCGAATTACTTCTTGGGTTTTCTCTGAAAGATGTGTCAACATTTGATAATCTTACCTGCTTGCTGTTCAGACCAACAGATCCCGCGTGTCTTGGTGTTGTTCGCATATTATTTGGTAAGTTTTAGTGGCACTGATGATGTCACAGCATTGTGACGTACTCAGAATTTGGATCGTAGCGGTTCTGCCCCCCCACTTCCTAACTTTTCGAATCCTATATATAGTTCGTATATCATTTACATTTCGTATCCTGACCTACCGTGGGTCAACATTATTATGTATTGGAAAGCGAACATGTTGGCTTAGTCCAACTATGCTTACTATGCCCAAGTTTCCTTTTTGTCCCATCACGTGAATGCAATACGTACAATCAAGACTCGGCCTTCATTATCCCTTTCCCTGGAAGGTTAGTTTATTGACGAACTCCTTTACCAGACGTTTTACAGGCTTAGGTGATAGGTGGCAGGCACCTATTTAAATTATATCAATGAGATAATTCTGAAGGAAGTATATTAGTAAACGAAAGATAAGTATTAAATCCAGGGGATTTCCTAAGTGGTAGCATTTCCTAAGTTTCCAAAACTGAAAACTATGTGCCATTCATATTGAAGGTTCATTATTATTATTATTTCTAATAGAGAAACAGGATTCCCAATTACAGGAAACCGAAAAAAAGGCAGGGAAATCTGCTTTACAAACAAAAAAAGTCAAGGAACTCGGCTAATAGATAAGTTCCGTAAAAATATGTTCAAAAACCTTGAAACGTTGGTAATGTTTGTCGTTGTGTTTGCCCTTCTGTATACATTCTTTTAAAAGCTTTCATTTTGTTAAAGCAGGAATTTCTTGTATAATAAGACGTATCTGAAAGAGGTACTCTTGTAGTTGGAAACATTGTTCCAGATTTCCACTCTGAAAACTGTTTTTTAAGAACTTCTAAGTGAAAAAAATTGAGAGTTCTGACGTTTCAAGAATTTAAGTTTGTTAGTTTCGTTTCTTTTGTACGAAGTATAGTTATAAATTACACGTGAGTTAACAACCTTGTAGTATCTTTAGGTTAGCTTAACCAGTAGTAGAATAAGTTAATAGCGAAGGTACTGGACCCCACCTCACTTCGTACCGTAGGTTAAGAAAATGTGGAGCGCTAACTCCACATCCCCCACGCACCGTGCACAGGGGATAGATAGCTTTACCTTACTGGATACTAGATAGTTTCTCGAAACAAATGTTGTGCCAGAATATGGTAGCTTAGTGTATAGAAAACTACACATGTGAACTGGGGTATGTACAAAGGAGATCGGTGTTTTATTTATTAACTTACCAACCAATGAAATTTCATGAGTCAGATAACCGAAGTATAGTCTTCAACACACAAAACCGAGCCGCGTAGCTCAGTGGTAAAGTGTTGGCATAGCATTCGGGAGGTCGTGGGTTCGATCCCAGCGGCCGGACCATCCTGACTGAGGTTTTTCCTCAGTCACACCAGGCAAATGCCGGGACGGCACCTTCAATATAGGCCTTGGCCGACAGCTTTTAGAATCCTTTTCCCTCCCCTATCCCGGCCTAAGCCTTAGGTGCCTAAAGACCATAAGTAAAATTCATTTCAACACACAGTCTTGGTTAGTACTTATATCCGTAATTTGAGACTTGACAACTTTTCTCACTGTATTTCAATGGTATTGCCAAATTCTTTAAACATGCCAGATTAAAAAGTATAATTAATTAGCTGTAATAATATTGCATGTAGTTCCTGCGTGCATTGCTGATAGTTGAGTTAATTTTTAATATTTGTTAATGTTTGGTTCAACATATAAACCCAAGAAGTAATTTCTTTCCTTGGTAACCATTCAATTCCGTACGTACGCCATGGTTTATATCAGCAAGATTGCGAACAGAGCATGAAAAGTTACTACAGTAAATGCGTTTATTACTAATATCACTATTTGAACGGTAACTGCATTGAGTGGTGATGGAAAGAAATAACTATCGTGTTTAGAAATGCCATAAATATCTTTCTTTTACAACGCATGTCGTGCGGAGTGGAACTAAGTATATTGATTAGTTCTTTTTAATACCAATAGATGGAGAGACTGTCGTGTACATGTAGTTCCTTTTAATTCTAACCGATTCAAATATTAATTCAATTTGTCTTGCATGCTTTTATAGTGTCGTCTCAAAAATGTGTTATGAAAACATTTTTCTGTAAACTGGTATAAAATAAAGGGTGTGAGGCAAAAACATGGTAACCCACAAATGTTTATTTTTTGAGTTATTCAGCACCCGATGGAAAGGAATCATACCGCGTCGTTTAATGTTGTCCGACTTCAAATTGTGCTCCAAAGATGGCAGCAATATTTACTTCTGGTAAGCCTATTGTAACATTTTGGGATTCATAAGATGGTAACCAACAATTAAGATGGCGGGAAACGAGGAGCAGTATCAGCTTGCCACTAAAAAGGAAAATAATTTGTAAATTAAACATTTCTTACACCGAGTTCAGTGAAAAGATTTATTCTTGAGTGACTTCGGTAGCGAATATTATGGTATAAATAATAAAACATGGTAACCCACACAGCAGCATGAAAAATAGAAATTCGTTATTTTGGTACAATTATTTTAAGCCTTTATGTATAGCTTTACGTGAAAAATCTGCTTTCAGCCAATGAAAATGACTTGTGCAGCAGTAAAAATCGAATTTCTTAAAAGTTTAACATTGTGGGTTACCATGTTCTTGCCTCACACCCTTCAAATCATAAAATAATGATTTTTTAAAAACTTGCTCAAAACAGTCATATTTTAAGATATATTTTTTGGTCATATTTTCATGAATTCTAGGACACAGAAATCCCAGCCCTAGTTCTTAGAGTCGTAGATCAATTTGTCAGACGATGGGAACAGTTCTTTCCGTACGTAGTGTATGTCTTAAATGTTAAAAAAAAAAAAAAAATCACAGAATTTGGCCGATGGGCAGATTTTCTGTGTCCAAAAGCTAAAAAAAATGTGCTTGTCATATGACTGTACGTGACAAAGAAACCGTCAATGTGATCCTCAAATTTTGCCAGAAGAATCTACGTCGTGTAGAGAGATAATATACAAAAAATTAGCTGTCCATATGAACTAAAAGTTATCGAGACAGGGGCTGGAATATTGATCGAAGTGTACAAAAAGTGTATTTTATTTTATGATTCCATCAACAGAAGTCACTTCTGCACCACTTTCGTCCAGGAATGAAACACTGCCGAGATGTAGCGTCACCTCAGCACCCCTCGCCAGGGACGTATTTTAGGGGATCTGGAACCTGCCTGTAGAGGCAAAATGATGTGGACAGGGTTACCAGGTATCTGGGAAAGTCAGGGAATTTGGTTGTACCAGTCTTACTTTTTGTGAACTTACTGACAATAGTAATGCTAATCCCTTATCACGTAAGTACTCACAATCTCTAGTTGATTGTTATCAGTGAAGGATGGGGAAGATTGGGTAGATAATAGAGGGACAGCTTATATCAAAGAAGTGTAAACAACATTTTTTCTCTCAGATTTCATGTTTGTTTGATGCTTGCGGGCTTAAATTAGAATTTTGTGTTAGAATTAAAGAAAATAATTACATTTCAGAATCATTTAAGAGGAGCCTGAAATCAGGTTTTTAGCAAGTTACTGAAAAACATTTCAACTCTTGAAATATGTACGTTGTAACATGTAAGTTGACCTTCAAAGTTTTCTTTTTCTTTTGATGCTTTTTAAGACTCGTTTTGAATCTTTGTAAGGTAACTTTTCTTTTTAAAATTTTGTTCATGTGTTTTCGAATAAATAAATAAATGTCATAAAAATACACAAAGGCAGAGAGGGGATGTTGTGGTGGTCCTTTCTGTTTTTTTTAAATACAACTTTTAGCTAACAAAGATTTCCTAATCTTAGAAGCTAAAATATACACTAGAAACTCAAGAAATTCAGCCTGGAAGATGTGCTCTACAGACTTGAAAAGTCTGGAAAAGTCAGGAAAAAATGAAAATAGAAAATCCCTGGCAACCCTGTGTGGAATGTACAAAAACTTCTGAATTTTGGCTACAATGGCGCTTCTAGCTCTCAGGTACAGATTTATTGGTTCGATTTACCAGGATTGGACTTGAAAACTATTTGCACCGAGCATTTCCTTTGAATCAGAGTGTACATATAATTAATATTAGCTATTTCTTAAAGGACATTAACGTTTATTCCAGGTTTGATGATGATTTTGGACATTCCAGAAGAACGTGGCTTGTCGGACGCAGACATCAAATGGGGTGATCCTAAAGAATGCCGCTTCCCGTTATTCAATTTTTTGAAGCCGTTGCCCCTAGAATGGATGTGTGTTCTGTATCTCATCATGTGGATAGGTAATGACGTATTATGTTTCCGTCTCTGTAGCTACGTTTATTAAACAAAAATCCAGTTATATACCGATTTTGTAGTGGATAATCCAACAACAGCTAGAACAAAAATGAAAAAGAAGAATTGCATTGTATTATGGCTTTTAAGCATCTTTGGATAAATCTCATTAAGGATGGCCGACCGCTGAGTTCGAACCTACGATCTTCCGATTGCACCGTCAGCGCTCTACAAACTCAGCCACGACCTCTCAGTAAAGAAATGACAACACTACACATATTAATCAAAGGTATTGAATTTTTTAACTCAAGACTCCGTAAATATAAATTCCATTATGAATTAATGCCCAGGGTTGCGACCACAGAATTATACTGGGACGATAATTTGCGAGAGGGGAAATTATTTTGATGACATTTTAAAAATTGAAATTAGTTATGGCCTTCAGGCATCTTAAGGTTCAGACTGGGATAGGGGAGGGGAAGGTGTCGGCCAGGGCCTAAGTTGAAGGTACCATTTCGGCATTTGTCTAGTGTGACTGAGGAAAAACGTCAGTCAGGATGATCAGCTGCTGGGATTGAACCCACAACCTCCCGAATGCTAAGCCAACGCAGAAATTATTTTGTGATGTAGATTTTGGGTATATTTTGCTTTAAAATGGTTGGCCGCACAGTAATTCGAAACTAAGGATTTTATAAAAACCATTCAGGCGTTTGTGGTTGTGTGCGTAAGTATTCCTATCCATTACGTAAACATTCTTAAGGACAGTGTGAAAGTTTGTTCTGTACAATACTCGGTAAAAAAAATTTCGTTCATGTAAAGTGTTCTTTATATACTAAATAAAGAGCGAAGGGAAATTCTTTATTCATCTTTCGTATGTCTAGAATCGCAAGGAGTCTGTAGAATTCAAAGTGAATACTCAACGTGTGTTTGTGTGGCTTGCATTGTTTATGTGATAAACAGGTTCAGCGTTTCAAATCATTCAGGATTCACATCTTCATCAGGAGCTTGATGGTTCAAGATATTAAGAAAAACGGAGAAGGAAGGGTATAATATGAACATAGAATTACCCGTAACGTCTCCTTGATTCGACTTTAACATATGGTATCAGGATGGATTTTACTTACTTCCCCATGATTGAGTTATTTAGTACGCATTAAATTTAGGTGCCTAAGTTAGTATAAACTATTGTGTCTAACCTAATATTTTAAAATGAGGATTATAAATAACTTGACTACACTGAAAATTGTTCTTATCACAAAACAATGATACCGAGCCACGTAGCTCAGTGGTAGAGTGTTGGCGTAGCATTCGGGAGGTCGTGACTTCAATCCCAGCGACCGACCATTCTGACTGAGGTGTTTTCCAGGGTTTTCCTGAGGCAAATGCCCGGATGGCACCTTCTAGTAGGCCCTAACTGACCATCCTGAATTTTTTTTTCAGGATTTTCCTGTCACACCAGGCAAATGCCGAGATGGCACCTTCAACGGAGGCCCTGTCCGACCATCCTGACTTAAGTTTTCCTCAGTCATACCAGGCAAATGCCGGAATGGCACCTTCAACTTATGCCCTGTCCGACACCTTCCCGCATCCTTTCCCCTCTCCTATCCTGGCCTGAGCCTTAGATGCCTAAAGGCCATAAATATAGAAATTTAACATAACAATGGTGGCGAAACACGTAAATACCTCACCTTATCTATCGCTTTTTTTTCGGTACTTGCTAATATCAGATTTCGTGGAGTATCAATGTATTATTTTCTTTGGAAACTTAAGTTCTTTTCGTAGCTCTTTAAAACACGTAGAGTATATTCTGTATGTCCAGTGGCGTATTTAGGTATAGGTCCGGGCCTAGAGCGGCAAATTTTGAAGGTTGGCAGAAAATTCCAGACTCTCATTCCATGCCCCATTTGAATGAGTCATATAAGTATTTGCGAATTTACGATTTAAATAGGCTCAACGTGTAAATCAACATGTTCATTGAATATGAGGGGGCGGAAATACCTAAATACGCCACTGATTATGTCTTTAATACAATTCAAACACAATAATATGGTAATCATTATTCACTATTTTACTTTACCACATGAACAGGGGGTACAGCAGTAGATACCGTGATGAATTACGATTAACTTCAGTGGTCCGCTATTTGGTAAAGGTTGAGGAACACTATCATAGTCATAATTTAAAATATTCTTTATAGAGATGATAGTTATAACTTAATATATTCTCTCTTTTTTTTTCATTATAGGTGCATTTGGAATCATGTTCGGCATGTTTTTCCGCCTAAGCTGTCTTGTATTTGCCATTCCGTATTGGTATATATTTTTGTTGGAGAAATCAAACTGGAATAATCATTCGTACTTGTATGGGCTTCTGTCCATTCTTTTTCTATGCTCGAGTGCCAACCATTATTGGTAAGCTACTTTTTGATTAGTGTAAACAAAACATTTTACAAATAGGATGGTTAGATTTGGGATTACCAGAAATAGAGAATTACGAATAATAGACAAAAAAATAAGGGATTTTGTATACCACTAACTTAAACTAGGGAAATTTGAGTCTTTCGAAATCTGTACAAATTTTTCGTGAAAAGGGAAGGAAAATGTTTTTATTTATTAAAGAAAAATGTTCTCTGTGTTTTGAGTGTGAATTTGAATTTTATTTATGTCCTTTAGGCATCTATGGCTCGGGCGGGGAAAAGATTCAGGAAGGTGTCAGGCTGGGCCTATGTTGAAGGTGCCATCCCAGCATTTGCCTGGTGTGACTGGAAAAACCTCAGTCAAAATGGTCGGCACCTGGGATCGAACGCACCACGACCTACCAAATGCTGCGCCAACGCTCTACCACTGAGCTGTGGCGGCTCGGTAAAGATTTGAGTGCGTTTCATATAATAGTCATGCGGAGTTTATTTTTAACCGGTGTGTGTATTTTTAAATAGTTATTAAGTTCAAGATTAAGGAAAGAGTTTGTCTTACGTGAACCTTCTTTTTTTCTCAGAGATCTGTAAATAATACAAAAGAAATTTCTAATTTGAAAAAAAAAATCATCTTGTAAAATCTAATAAATGCTATGGTTTAAAACGTTTACCTTCTGACGTTTTGGTCTCACTGCGTTCACTGTTGTTGTTTTCAGGCTCTTGTGTTTAGGTTACTAGCGTTATTGTCAGTTAATGAATTTATTTATGTAAGTCAAGCTAAAAGGGAGATGTACGTGTAGCTATTTTTTTTTTTTTTAATTTTTAGTGCGAGTGGTCCTCGGTAGGGATGTACCGATATATCGGTATCGGTGATATCGGCCACTTTTTGGAGTATCAGTATCGGCAAATGGACACCGATACTTACCGATACATTTTCCGAATTATTTTTAATTTGTTTAATATTAACAACAGTGACACTTATCTTTCATGGGTCTCTTTAGACTTAAAATTCGTCTAAATGATTATCGATTGCTTTATGCATGTGTACCCCTTTGATTTTCACTACGCAAATGATATTTTTAGTCCGTCCATGCCAAAAAAGTAGCTCGTGTTATAAAGAATAACAAATAACTGAAGGAAAGCCAAAGGTAACTTCAGTCAGGAAGGCTCACCCGGGATTCGAATTTCGGATCTCAAACGAGTCAGAGGTATCGATTAAGAACAAAATGCTTTGCAAGTGAACCACTCTACGCTCACTTTGTCAGCATTTTCCCTTTAGTCTTTACTTACATATTAGAAAAGGTAACTGTGTTCCCTGTACAATGCGCACGCGCCGAGAACGGCGCATGGGGGACTCCACATATTCTTTGACCTGTGGCATAAGGTGAAGTGGGTGGTCACTGGTTAGTCCCACGCTCAGCCGCTTTTATCTCCCAAAGTGCCCAGGAGTACAAAGGACACTCAATTTGATAATATATATTTTCTGTGTCTAACGTAATATGAAATTCTTCTTTATATTTTTGTATGTGAAATTTTGGCCTTATATCTAATATATATATTATTACAATGTTGATAAATTCATTATTTTGAAAAAAGTCTTATTATATATTGGAAATGTGTCCAGAAGTATCGGTATCGGCCTCTTCAGTATCGGTGGAAAAGTGGTATCGGTACATCCCTAGTCCTCGGTTCGATTCCCAGTGAGACTTTCATTTTCGGTGTAACCATCGTGACTCCGTTTCATTCTTCTGTTATCCTTCTTGACTCCTTTCGGTCATCTGTTATCATTTGTGACGCTTTCAGGTTTCTTTTCTCTCTCTGTGATTCCTTTCAATGTTCCTTTAACTAAGTTTATTGGACCTAGTCAAATATTATGATTACAGTTTATGAACGTTTCCAGGTACGACTATATAATTTTATTATTTGTATTGTTTTATGATGAAGGGATCGCAGTAAAAATTTTAGAATGTTTCATTTGAAATTATGTAAGTGGTCAGTGTTGGTAGATATTTAGGAAAGAAAAGACACCCACTTTCATTTAAAGTGAAATAATTTTAAAAAGGAGAGGACAAAACCATATCTAGCACTGTTAGCTGTTTTTGTTGTTGTTATTAGAAAGTCATTGATACTACAGAAATCTTTGTTTTTCAGGTCTGTAGATGGTGTTAGAAACAAAACCATCAAAAATAGCCATGTCCCTCTGTGGAACTATGCCATCCTTCGATTTCAGATTTTTATTATGTATTTCATCGCTGGTCTGAAGAAAATGGATCATGATTGGATTCAGGGATATTCCATGACTAATTTAGCGAAGCATTGGGTTTTTCAACCATTTCGGTAAGTAAGCGTTCGTATTTCTCATTCTGTTTTAAGACAATTCAGAGCAGTGGTGAGGTGGTGGTGGTGGGCATATTTGATATACTAATCTCTTGTTTGAAAGAAATCAATGGTTTGTTAATATTAAAACGTATGGTTAAACTTTTTTTTTTATCTTCCTTGCGAAGTATGAAATATTTCCTACGTTTGACTTCATCTTGAGGGAAGAAAATGATTTAAGTTCTTTCAGATTGTGGATAACGTTTTGAGTCCCTGAAGTTTTGAACTTATTAGTAAAATGGTAACGAAATGAAAAGATATTATCAAGATCACTAATGAAGAAAGCAATTCCGATTTTTACTTGGAAACATTGTCAGTTTTCTTAATTCGCGATATTACACCATCGATTGCTTTCAATTTCCACTTGCTTGTAATGCTCTTTTTGACCCTTTACTTCTAAAGATTGACAGAACCGCGGTGGTTAAGAGCCGATTCACTGGGCTTCAATTCAGTGGTCCCTAAGCTCCCGGATTTGAATTTCGATTGGAGAAGGTATGTTTCTAGAATTTTAACAGCGTATTGAATCAGGGTTCCCTGTGTGTGAGTGGCAACGCTCGCAGCCTTGTAATAAAGGGATCGTGGATTCGATTCCTGGTGGTTTCACAAATGGTTCGGAGCCCACGTTAAACAGTAGGTCCCGTCCTTAGGGTATCATCTTCATCCTGTGAAACGGCAATAACTAACCACCATTGGTTCATCTTGTCCAGGAATCTTCGGATCAGAACTTGCCTTCGGGCAGAACACCCATCATCATTGAATTGGGGGAGGGGCGGGGGAAATGAATAGTTGCTTAAATGGCCAACGAAAACAAAGTTTTCAAAGTTATTTTTTTTTTCTTCACATGATTCAAGAAACGGAATAGACAGCCCAGTACTGGTTTCAGGATCCAGCTCGAGTGATCTAGTGACAATGGTCATCCAGTTGGTGTCATCATTTGGAAGACAGTGCAGACTCAAACTGTTCAATACTTGACTGAAGTTTTGTAGAGTGTTTTTCAGTTAAACTAGGTGAATGTCAGGATAGTACCTATAATCGTGACGTCTGTCGCTACCTTTCACATCTATTTCTCGGAAGATATGTTGGACCGAGAGACACTTGTTGCGGATTTAGGCTATAGTTGTACAATTCATTAATGTCAATTATGTAAAAGAAACAATAACTAATTATATATTTGTTTTTACATTAACACTGATTTTCTTTCTTTCTTTTTTCCTAGATTATTACTGACCACAGAACAGGTTGATTATTGGGTTGTTCATTTAGGAGGATTTCTTTTGGATCTCACTGTGGGCTTCTGGCTGTTTTTGGACTTCACAAGACCTTACGCGTTGTTCTTTTGCAGTGCGTTTCATGTCATGAACTCACGTCTTTTCAGTATTGGTAAGTTTCCTCTGGATTCGAAGTTGATTTTTCAAATACATGATTTTAATTAGTTTTCGAACTGTGCACTGCTGTTAAGCAAAGAAATTATTGTTTTTATGTTGTAAGTGGAAGGACAAATGGGACATTGGGGTTTGTACAAAGATTACATGCCTTAATGGGGAAAAATGTCTAAGTCATATGCTACCAACTGTGGCCGGATTTTCCATGATTGCATTGTTCACGTAGTGGCTTTCTATGTCAAATCGTAGTGTTATTTCTGTATATTGTTAACTCCAGAAAGTAGAATGTAGAGTTTAGTCGAGTGGTGTCCAAACCCCCCTGTTTTCCTTTATTAAGTACTACAGTGTGCGACGAAAGAACAACTAAAGAAAAATAGCTGAATTCTCAGATATCAGTTAGAAATTTAGTATTACCAAATGATATATGTGAGAATTTAATGTTTGAAAAGTCTTCCACGAATCTGAATTTATTTATGGCCTTTTGCCATATTCGACTCAGGCCGGAATGGGAAAGTTAACTGCAAGGGTCTTTCGTAAGTTACCATAGCGGCATTCGCTTCGTGAAACTAACTGAACCTCTAGAAAATAGTCAGGATGGTCGACCACGGAGGCTGAGTATGTCTTCCCGAGTTAGATGAAAACCCCATACAAAATTTGTTGTGGTTTGCTCTGTAGAGGGAGAGGGAGCTGGCTACGGCGGCCTACAAAATAAGCGTCCAATTTAACATGAGTTTTCACACATTTCTAGGAATATCGTAGTTTCATGTGGTTCCTTCTAAAAAAACAAATGACTCAATAGCCCCTTCAACATATTTAATGGAATTATGAATGTACTTAAGTGAAAACTATGCGTGCTATTTTCTGTTTAGAAATAAGGATTATTATAATGCAAACTGCTTAAGTAGTTACATGGGCTTCTTAAACATCCTTTATTTCTAAGAAAAAATACGTCGCGGAGCCTTCAGTTATCTACTTTTACTATGCCATGTATTGTGTTTAAGGGGCTGTTGAGTCATTTTTTTTTTTAAAGTTAGCACATAAAACCATGATATTCGTAGAAATGTTTGAAATCCATGTTAAATTGAATGCTTATCTTGTAGTTTGCAGTAGCCAAGTCTCTCTCCCTTTTAACGGTGTGGATTTGTATAGTGGGCAATTATACACTATTACATATAGATCGACAGAATTTGAATTTTATATAATAGATAACATGACATGCAAGTGTTGTTAAAGTGCTTTGAAGCTTTTGTTGCAAAGATCGTGTATTTATCCTCCTCTAGTTAAAGAACACAAACTTTTATATATTTCAGGTATGTTCCCTTATGTTTGCTTGGCTACGTTGCCCTTGTTTTGTACTGCTGATTGGCCTAAACGAATGGTTAAACGATTGACGTTCCTGCCATCTTCTGTTCTACCGGTAGCCGATAGTGCACAGGAAAGTGATGTATGTTTGTACGAGTCCTCATCCAATGACTGTAAGTAGAGAAAACTGCTGTATAACAAAATTAACAACAACAAAAAAATTGTAAATTAGTCTTAAAATGGTATTGTCTTTGCTTCAATACATTCTGAGACTTCATCTTAATACATGGCAGAATATTGATATCTCTAAAATTCAGCGTCCGGCTCAATATTATTTATTTATTGTATCATCCTTTTAATCGCGGCCAGTCATAAATGCAGAAGAAAGTAGGTGTTACTAGAATTACATAAACAGTTAAAATATTGAACAGTATTTACACTGTTCAACAGTATTGAACAGTTAAAATATTGAACACTCTTTTGAACAGTTGAACAAAGTAGTTGGAAACTCATTTTAATCAAAGCTATTAAGTCCTGTTCTTAGAACCTCATAAGTTTGTTCGAAACATCAATAACAGTTGAATAAAATATACAGGGTGAACAAAAATTAAGAGTCTGTATTTTAGGAATGAATAGTTTCCTAATCCTTTGAAGAACTGTAAGAAAAGGAGTAGTTTTGGACATAGAAGCGTCCGAATTGAGCGAGGCATCGTGATAGATGACAAATCTTGACGTAGGCCGTGTCGGTTTAGCAAATTATAATCGAAGTTGTACCAAATATACATCCATCTTGATCCAAGTTTATAATCGAGGAGTAACTCATAAACGGGTTTTTGCAACGTAAGAATTTCGCTATGCTGAAATAGATGTATTGGGTACAGCTTGGTTATTATTTGTCGAGAATTGACGTAATGTATGACGATGCCGCATTCAATTCGGATGCCTCTAGCACTGAAAGGTTTTTTTTTTTTTTTTTTCATCGTATTTTCAAAGGAACTTTTTCTTGGTTTGATGAGAACTTTTCGTTCTTAGAATATTGACCCCTAATTTTTGGTCAGTAGGTTGACATCTTCACCCAAGCACACATTTCCGAATCGAAATAATAAGACTTCTTATTGGTTAATAATAATTTTCTCGGAAATTCTGTATTTGTTTTAAGTTACGATTAATTTT
Organism: Lepisma saccharinum; assembly: GCA_022664845.1. NCBI lineage: Eukaryota > Metazoa > Arthropoda > Insecta > Zygentoma > Lepismatidae > Lepisma > Lepisma saccharinum. The sequence goes on along the minus strand of JAGDQP010015868.1, from coordinate 17,803 downwards.
TAATGATATTTGGATCTATGATCAGTATTAATAAAATGCCCAGGAAAATCGTTATATGAAAATAATAGCTTAAACAGGGTTCCCACTCACCTGAAAAACCTGGAATAGTCAGGGAATCCAGCTTAGCACTAAAACGTCCTGGAAAACTCAGGGAATTTATAGCTTATTGTTTGAAGTTCATTTAGCTACAGTAGGCATTTAATGTTGGATCGTTTTTGAAATTACTTGGAGGCTAATGTGCCAACCATGAAGCAATTTAAGAAAAGAATACAGTGGAATATTTTGATGTATCTTTATTTTCATGCAACTATGATTTTTATTTTTCCCATGGAATTATGATATATATATAAAATGGGGTACCTGGAAATTTCTGAGTAGTGACCTGGAAAACCTGGCAAAATGAGGGAATTTGATCTTGGCAAATGAGTTGGTACCCTGTTAAAGTTACCTTCGTGTTTAGATAAGATATGAACCAATAAAATGGTTTTATTCCACGCCAAATCATCACAGCCCTCAACCTGACTGTCTCAGATGTGCACGAAAATTCGTAGGGTGGTAAATGACACATAGTAATGTACATATGGAAACTACTAGCCCTCATTGTATTAATATATCAGGGCTGCCAACATGACTGTGGAGTCGGAGTCTGAGTCGTCAAAAACATAACGACTCCCAACTCCGACTCTTGCTAAATAGAAATTCTACTAACATAATTCGTTAAAAAATTAAAATTTCCCATTGGATTATGGCTTAGTAGGAGTTCTCACTGGATTCTGAGTTAATCCTTGCTTAAATGTATCTATGAAGAAGACCTCTCGCGAGGTAGTAGTATTATGCTTATAGCGGTTAGTTTTTGACTTATTGTGGATAATAAACATGTAATTATATATTTCCAGCTTCAAAGATACTAAGTCATTTCAATCCACTTTTCTTATTATTTTAGTTTATATTAATTCCTATCCAAAACTAGCATTCTTTCCAACCTTCGACTAAATTACCTCCGTACTCGCCGTAAGCTTTCAAACCTTAGAGTCCTTTAAAAATTATGAATTTAAATTTTATTTTTAAGGTCTTTAGGCTTCTTTGGCTCAGGCCGAATGGATGATGATGATAGAATTGGTGGAATGAAGAAAGTGGGAGGAAACGAAAGAACTCCTAGAAAACCCAGGAACGCGGTGCTTGTCCACCACAGAACGCACATGGTATAAGCCAGGATCGATGCACCAGAGATTAGCACTCTTACCACTGAGCCACCTTACGACTTATGAATTGTAATGTCCCGCACAAATGATTTACTTCTGTTGTTTAAGTGACATGTTCCGAGAGCTAATAACAGGTGTAACGACCACTTCTACATCGAATCTCCAAGATTATCTTTAGAAAGGAAATCATTTTAAATCAGATTTTCTACACCTTTATCACTCACTGACTAACCCTTCTGACTTTAACCTTCACAAAACTGCCTTTATAATATTTTGCGAAAGGGAGTTATCTTATGTATTGTATTTTCTTATATATGTTACATTTGTTTTTGTTCATACTATAGTATTTGTTCTTATTTTTCTCTTATTTCCTAGTGTAAAATGGCTACCACATGCTGCATGAGACTTTAAATGAATACAACTAGCTGCAGCGTGGACTATTCACATTATAATAGTCGTGCGTCATATCTAAAAATAGCCTGAGGATTCTCCTTGACAGTGATTACATGACTTGTACTCTGCAATTATCAAGTAATGTAAGAATAAGGAAGTATATATTGCAAATTTTATAGGGGTCGCTGTCGGGAGTCGGTGGTATTAAAAATTCAGGAGTCGGAGTCCAAGCTTCTATGTACCGACTCCGCATCCCTGGTTGCCAACATGAGAAAAAAAATTATTAAATACGCATACAAGGTCAGCAACAAAAACTCAAAACTTTGCTTCTAATTGTGGTAGAAGATTCACCTTGGGCTTGTTTTGAAGCTAAGAAAACATAGTTTTGATTAAAGAAAATACTATTACAGTGCATTTTTTCACTTTAAGGTCACATGATGTAAATTTGACGTTGAATATCTAAACCCTTCTTGCACTAAACATGCTTATTAGTAAGTTTAGAGATGTCTGAAAGTCTCTCAATCGTCGTGTAGTTCTCGTCTGGCTGTAGATATCGTGCGGTAAACCAGTAGTACAATGGGCTGGTACAGTTTTTGTGAATATACATCTGTGAGTAGCAGAGCTGCCACCCTTCCCAATTTTGTCGGGACCGTCCCGATGCAACTTGTGTCTTTCATTTCGTAATATATTCCTTCTTTCATTCTTTTCGTTTTGATCGGCGATTCTTGAACACTACTTAAGCTGTAATTCAATAACTGCAAAGCTGATCCTGTTCTGTACGCTGCCACTTCTGTATCACTTTCATCATTTGCCGTGCTTGGACCTTCCTCAGAAGTAGTAGAAACCCCTTCAATTTGTTTCCTACCAACTAACTAGGCTTACGGAACTCGCAAGTTCATCTCCGCTGTAACAAACGTTCGCCATTGGTCAAGCCACTGTTTTAGCACTAGCATCTACGTCTCGATGATTGCTTGTATTATTGTCTTCCCAACGATCTCTTTCCTTCCGTATTACCGACCACGATGGAATATAATCTTCGTTTTCTACATTATTATATATATACATCAGTATATATGATCACTGGTTAAATGTATCGGCTTTTAACTTGCATTTTTAAAATTCACTTGCAAAAAAAAAAGTCAATAAAAAGGTGGTTCTTGGAGTTGTAACATTGAAAATATTTTATTATTTAAGCCATTAAAATGGCGTTTTATCTACACTTCTTAAGAGGGTATAAATGAATTTTAAATTTAGACTAATTTTAATAATTTACCTGAAAGATCTTTCGTATACGTATAAGTATTTCTGAAAACAATCGTAGTGTTTCAATTAACAAACAGTTGACACACGCATGTTTTTCGACAATTCAACACATGGGTATCATTTGTGCTACAAACTGAAGAACATGCGTAACTTGAAAAACATTGCTTTAAAGTTAGAGAGAAAAAAGCAAATTCGTATGGTTCTCATAGTTTAATGCCTATACTATTAAAATATCAAATAATAAAATATCCTCTATGCTTCAACACGGAGAGGTGAAAATCGGAACAATTTGCGTCCCCACGAAAATTGCATCGAGCCAAAATTTGGGTCGGTCCGGACAAAAATCAGAACGAGTGGCAACCCTGCTACTCACAGAAGTGTGTGTCCACAGAAATTGTACCAGCCCCTTGCACTGCTGGTTTACCACAATATCTACAGCCAGATTCGAGCTACACGGCGAATGAGAGAGAGAGACTTTTAAACTTCTCTGAACTTTACCACTAAGTATGTTTAGTGCAAGAAGGGTTTAAGTCCATACTGAATGTTTCTTTTTACTCCTGTTCCGCAAACCACCACAAAATGAAACTTGCACCCCCTGAAAAACCTGAAATACTCAGGGAATTTTATAAATCCGAAAAATCAGCGAAATCTATAATTTATGAGAGAAACTCGGGGAAATTTATTAGGTTGGACCTGTTCACAGTTGGTAAGAGCACATCCCCGGCAAGGTGGAAGTCGTGGGCTCGATTCCCACTGCTGACTGGATTTTTTTTTTCAATGTGTTAAAATCCTCTATCTTAAGATTTTTTTTTTTTTTTTTTTTTTTTTTTTGTGAAATACCAATAATGTACAAGACAAGGTGGTGGGATTAGAGAAAATATTGCGTGTCACACTATACTAAGAACTCGGTTAATTTGGAAAAAAATATGGTTAAGCTGGAAACCTCAGGGAATTCCAAGTCACAAAATTAGTAGACACAATGATAGATACATTACAATTAACTATACCATATACTTTATTCCTTAAAAAAAAAAAAAAAAAAAAAAAAAAGTATGTGACCATGAAATGATAAATGCAATATTTTTCTGTAATAGTAATTTTTTATCAAAACTTTTGTTTCCTTAGCTTCAAAACAAGCCCAAGATAAATGTTCTACCACAATTAGAAGCCAAGTTATAATTTTTTTGTTGTTAACCTTGTATGCGTATTTCTTACGGTTTTTTTTCTCTCTTGTTGGCAACCCTGCTGTATGAATACCGTGTATCACTGAAGGCTAATATTCTACATATATACATTACTACATGTCCTCTACTATCCTACGAATTTTTGTGTAAATCTGAAATGGTCGGGTTGAAGAAAAGTTCCTTTTTTGGCATGATTTGGCGTGGAATTGCCCAATATATGAATACTTTCTTGCAGAATCATATTGACATTTGGTAAAAGAGATCACAGAAGTAAAGTGTGAAGCAAAGTTGACTCAAGGCCATAAGTAAATCCAAAACAGCATTGAAGTATGTACAGAGATTTGAATGCTAGTTATCAGTAAACCTGCATATTGGACGGAGTGTTGTTCATGTCTTAAAAGATAGTCGATATGACTGGTTGTCACATACAACACTGAGATCCTAATATTCAAGTTCCTAAAGTATGTTCTGGTTGTATCAGAGTTTTTAAAGTTGATGTCGTAGAGCAACATTTAGTAGGATTAATTTTAAGGTGTCAGCTTTTCTTACCCTCAGTCTTACAATCGACCGCTAAGCTTCTAGCCAGCGCTGAGTTGAGGCCAAGTCATATTTTCCGTTGTAAAACTGGGAGGTTATATGTTCAGAAACTTCGACAACTTACACCATCGTGGGTGCGTTAAGTAGTGGCCGCGCCGTCGTATATACTCTTCAGAAGTAGAACAACGAAGTGGCTTTTGGCACAAAGCACGTGACAAATAATGCCAGTCTGCGTTGCCAACCTGTACGATGACTGTACAAGTGTTGCCAAATTTGCTATAGTAAATTGGAATTATCAGATTGAATTCATGAATACAGAAGAATGTCAACGTCTAGATACAATATAGATGGATAGTGGCCGCCTCCGGTTAGCTGAATGATTAGCGCATTCATGCACTGTGCGCTTAGCTATTGAACAGTATTTCAAGACCCTTTTTACCACAAACTGTAGATGTCATCCTGAGAAATTCCAAAGCTCGTTTAAGGCGTTGATACTAAATACCACAGTCAACGAGAAAATAGAAACATTGATTCAGTAGGTTGGTAACGCAGACTCAGTAAGGAACCTTCTCACTTGGATCGCTGACGTCGATAGTTGTGTGTGCTTGTCAGCGAGCTATCTTTGGTAAGCTATTTTAAATACTCCTGGTCAAGCCATTAACTTAATTCACCTGGAGTCAATGCTGAAAAAGAAAATCTTCATAGTCTTTAATGGAGGTGGAATGAGTATTCTTTAAAGGGGTCAAGTGTAGTTCATTTTGAACCACTAAAATAGTGTCAAAGAATTACGAATCAAAGCGTTTTTTAATAATCATTAATAAGAAATCATATTCGATTGTGTTGTTGCGTAGAGTAGATAGATACATATGTTTTTGTTATAATGTTGTGTATAGTCTAGAGTAGATGCGTTTTGTCTTATGCTGTTTGGTAGACGACTTCTTTGTATTTTCCTTTTTTTTTTTTTTTTTTTTTTTTGCATGACTGATGTTAACGTATTTGTTTTGTTTATTTTTATTATTATTATTATTACAGAGCGAAATTAATCTAAATTTATACAAATAATTTTGTTGAGTAGCTTTAATAAAATTACTGCACTATTTGTATTTTTGACTTAAATATTAACATAACGTACGCGAAACAAAAGAAACATGCGTGCTGTTCGTTGGATCGTAATGTACTACGTAAAATTACAGCCGTTTTTGGAGTACCATATTCGATTTACGGGTGTGGAAAGTTTGAATTGCCGATCTCGTAACTGACTGTTTCTTGTGCAAAATACGGGTACAGATCAAACACACAAGTCTATAGATTCCGGAATGTTCCATTTAATTGGTAAATAATTAGAACGGATGATTAGTATAAACGCAGAAGAAACTGGAAGTTTAGTGTAAGATCCCCCTTTTTGCATTAGGTCTGAACCAGTCAAGTGGTGTTTGAGGCATTAGGTTTTAGTTCACGAGCCGCACAGTTTCTGGTTCGAATCCCGGCTATGTTTTGTGGAAATCTAAAGCGTAAAAACTTCTTGAATTGAGATGGGCTGAAGTAATTAGTTAACTAAACGAATCTACAAATAAACTTTCGGCACCTTTCTTTTGTTCTCTATTGCACTAAACATTTTCCCATTTATTTTACTAATAACTAATAATTTCAGATTTAGCCAGTGCCTTGTGCATGCTTCTCAGCTTCCCATAATTCGCCTTGTACAGTAGTGCGAAAGCTGTTACATTCTTCATATAAAATGTACTGAAGTGTGGGTGTAATATTTTATTAATATGGTTTGAATTTAGCGGCTGAGTGGGAAACGGATAACTTTCCAAAAGAAAGTGCGAAAACGAAACTGGCTTGTTGAGTAAATTAATTAATTTGCATTATACTTTTGAGTTGTTGGGACTTTTAACTAGTACTCTAGTACCTAGTCATGTTATGGTGAAGTCTGAATGTAGCTTTAGTTTGGGCCGTAAGCATTCTTTTTCCACTTAGCTATTCAATTTATGACGAGGATTCAAGTAGTAATGTTATTTAAGCCATAAATGGGACTACATTGTTGGAATAGGCACGTAAAAAAAGAATCGCTGTTCTGGTTGAGTGCTGTAGCAGTTGTCTCGCTTGCCGGGTGAGTGCTGTTATCAGCGAGATCACAGAATTCGGTGCATTTAGTGATTCGTCAAACTTAGCTAATCCAGCACAACTGTGTATGTATTAACAGTCATGACACCCCAGTCATCCTCCTGTCTATTTCTCGTGATTAGGGGAAATAGAAAGGAAAATAGTACTTATGTAGAAAGTCATGTCACATCCAGTCTTCTTCATCTAGTTCTAGTGGTTAGGAAAACAAAAGAAAATAGATAAGTTCTTGTGTCGAAAGTTATGTCACATCCAGCCTTTTTGGTTATTTCTGGTGGTTAGGAAAACAAAAGAAAATAGAAAAGTTCTTGTGTCGAAAGTTGTCACATCCAGGCTTTTTGTTATTTCTGGTGGTTAGGAAAACAAGAAATGAAAATAGAAAAGTTCGTGTGTCAAAAGTGATGTCACATCCAGTCGTCTTGGTCTAGTTCTGTGGTTAAGAAAACAAGAAAAGAAAATAGAAAAGTTCTTGTGTCGAAAGTTATGTCACATCCAGCCTTTTTGGTTATTTCTGGTGGTTAGGAAAACAAGTAAAGAAAATAGAAAAGCTCTTGTGTCGAAAGTTATGTCACATCCAGCCTTTTTTTATTTCTGGTAGTTAGGAAAACAAGAAAAGAAAATAGAAAAGTTGGTGTGTCGAAAGTCATGTAACATCCAACCTTCTTGATCTAGTTCTAGTGGTTAGGAAAACAAGAAAAGAAATTAGAAAAGCTCTTGTGTCGAGAGGTATGTCACATCCAGCCTTCTTGGTCTAGTTCTAGTGGTTAGGAA
>JAGDQP010015867.1:21799-41018 GCA_022664845.1 Lepisma saccharinum | reverse complement strand
TGAGTTCGATCCCCAGCGAGCAAGCGAGATATTTTAGGACTTGAGTAGTGCGTGTGAATCAATGTAGATGTGCAAAAGTGAGCTCCTAGAAAATTGTAAAAACTTCTGGGAAAAACACGGACTTTTAAACTTGTAAGCAGCAAACATTTCTCCATTTACTTTGAACCTTAAATTGAGAGAGTTACATTAACCAACTATTTTTATTAACTGTGTTATTAACAATTGTACATTCCAATGTATTTCTTATGGAGATCTTACTCTCAAGGTTAGACATTGAACAGTTATCTGACTTTCAAGATTAGTACAAATTTGACTTTCAAGAGTTCGCATATCACTTTTCATATCTGTACTCTGAGTAACTATCTTACTCTCAAGGTCAAAACATTGAACAATTATCTGACTTTCAACATTACGCATATCATTTTTCATATCGGTACCAAGATTATTTATCATTTTAGTGAGCGCGTCCAATAAAGTACACTGATTACTGATACCGGTAGGTTCGGTTTCGTTAGATTCGGAATCAACGCGAACCCCGTCATCAGTTTCATCCTCAACTGTCCCAGTATTACTTGACCTACTGCATTTTGAAGTTTTTGTTCTATTCTTTTTTAATCAATTAATTAAGAGAGTGTATAAGTGTTATGATAAAGATCTACATGTTATATAAGGTTTTGGATGGATGATGTTTGTTTGTGGAAGCCATTCCCTGTTGTTTGTTGTGAGTGACAGAGAGCATACATGCGAGCTTTTAAGTCTGTTAAGGTTTTATGTATAGTTTTATTGTCATAATCTAGGTGAGCATTTATTTATTATATAGATTCTATATTGAGTGTTAACATCTGACTTTGGAGATCTCTATTGCTTTTGTCTAAACAAATATAAACTTGTTATCTGTAGTTTAATTTAAATTTATCTTGGCGATATAAAAAAGAGATGTTATTTTTGTAGCGTACTATCAAGCAATATTTTTGTCAGACTAAACATGGCTCTGTTGTGTTTTTTTTCCATATTTAGTGGCTATGCTTAACTTGAAATTTTCAAAGCTGATACGCCATTTTCATTGGCCTCTCCTCATTGGTAGTTCTCTGAAAAGAGCGGGCTTTAGCAAATACGATGCTAACTGGCGGTTTGTTCCGGCAGTTGGAAATGTAGTACGGTTATGGAGAGGGATGTGATTTTTGTTCTCTGTGAAAACGTTATGTTTTGTGTAAACTGATTGGAGCCATATTGCATGTACATTTTGAGTATTTGGAACTAATCAGCTTGGAAATATTTCATGTTTTTGTGCATGTTTGTACCTGCTTTTAGTAGCGTTATTGCATAAACGTATGAACTAACTGTGGGAATATTTATTTGTGCGTGAAATCAAGTAGAACAATTAATCTGTCAGATATAAATTATACTCGGCATTACTAAGAGAAGCATTTGTGTTATTTCAGATACAGGAAGCTAACTGTATGTATGCATATGCAATCTAAGCTAACGGAGATAATTATGATGGAAAGTAATCTAACAATCATTGATCTACATTAATGGGATAAATAAAGTGGCATTTATGTAACTTAATCTACTTGAATCTTTAAATTAATTATGTTTAGTTGTTATTGCATTGATTTAAGATATATTCTACAATATTTATGGATAACTTGTCCTTACTCGTACGTTAGCAGTGCTTACCTTTATTAAGTAAAAGGTAGCAACATAATAGCCTCTAATTGAGGCGCTGTATGAAAATCTTGGTAAGGAGAATTAAAGCTTCTTTTGCCCCAATTACTAATACAATCGTTTCAGAGCAAACGTACTGGATTGGAATGCACTGGTTTATGATGTAACTAGTTACAAGCATTAATACATAATTTACAACAAATTTCAGAACATGTTACTGTTCTCAAATCTTACTACCAACAGGTAAACAATGGTTATGTATAAATAGTTTTAAAATACACAGTGGCGAAGGTAGCAGAATTATATATGAAATAATGAGTACTTAAGTTTATTTATAAGAAGACTGTTTTAAAATGTTAAATTTATTATGTATATGCAGTTATGTTATTAAATTTGGTCGATTCTGATGCTTCACGGAGGCTCAAGTCTTTAAATATTTGGTGAGTTGTACTTACGTTTTAATAAATTTATCTACATTCCCAGGGTAGGTTAAATCCTTTGGACACAAAAATACAGCCGCTTCTGGTTTGTGTTTTTTAGTTTCAAGGAACTCCACACTGATATAAGTAACGGTCGGATTTTCCTGAAATTTTCCCCAGCTACTTAATACTATCCAAATGCTAAACGCTGAGATCACTACAAGAATGATAGACCATAGACATCTAAAACAAAGTAATATCATGAATTAATTAATATGCTTATGAAATACATTTAAAATATCAACCAATAATAAGTGTATGTTTATAATTTCCTAGAGTAATTTTAACACAAATTCCATGTTTAATAATGGAACAGATCGAAAGAAACAACTAAGCATTATTATTTTCCTATAATCACCACTGAAATTTATTAAAACCAAAATTTAATGTTTATAGGATATGAATAAATGGAAATATATCTTATTAAATCATTCTTTCTTGAACGAATAATTTATTTTGAAAATTATATTAATCGAATACTGAACTAGCGACTGGCTTCCAGTTCCTACATAGTGGTATTGGCTGTAGTCGAAACTGCAATTTACTCAATATTGCAATTGTCTTTTAGGAGAGAGTCTTAACGATGAGCTATGCAACTACAGTTATGTGACATGTTACCAAACATTACCTAAAACACATTGGAGAACTTCAAATTCTTGTGTTAATGTAAGAGTTTACCGCTGTGATTAGATTATCATAAAGTTTATCATAGTAGCCCACAAAATACTGTAATAATGTAATTGAAATGTTTGTCGCTTCATTTTAGACAAATAAATTACGGAAGTTTAAAAGTGGAGTTTATTTCACATTTTAGTACATTGTATGTAAAAATAAGATACAAGCCGTAGCACTAGAAATTAATCTGATACAACACACAAATTTCTGAACAATGTCAACGTATTCAACATAAGATATTTATGAATATGTTCGCGCTTCTCAGTAACAATAAGTTGCAATGCAACTCTTAATACTTGCAATAGATATTGCATACTGCTTCTCTAGAACTTTGCAAACTTCAGCCCAACTTAGACGTTTTCAAAGGAAACGCGTCCTCAAAGGCTTAAAATAGTTTGGAAGGGGTGCATGAAATTAGCCATACCAGTTTTCACAGTAATAAATCAACAAAAATGGAAATGGGAACTCTTATAAAAACTCAGTCGACAACATTGGTACTCAGAAACTATATCTTTTATCTGGTCGAATCATGGGTTTCAAGTGTAAGCAATACAAGAGAGAAAATTGTGAAGAATGCAAATGACGATTGCAATTGTGTATATGAAGCAAGTTACATGTTAATTAATGATTGTTTAGCTATGATTGAACTCGATTTTTTTCATTCTTGCTACTTGTGATATAAGGCATATTTGCCTCTCAATGTAAGCGAAAATACTGTAAAAATGAAATTGTAACTCTCAGCCATAACATTATCTAATTTAAACTGAAAATAAATACGATTTTTTTACGCAGATGTAGACCATGAAATAAAAAAGAACTGATAGTGTATGCGTCTTTTATGAAAGTCAATCCTGCTATATCTAAAAATGCTCGTTGTGAAATTGTGCTGTCTTTGCCCAAGGAATTTTAAACTTTAATTAGGAGACCAGCAGAAGCTCTCTGGAGGTGATTGGGATATTCAAATGAAAATATGGATCTCCTGTAGGTAACAGTAATACTAATAAGTGATTATCTGAAACAGATTCAAGATCGCTAGATTTTAAAAGAAACCCAGAAGAACTTACTTAACCGATAGTACTATGAACTCCTGATATCTTAGAAACAGATGTTAAATTTGCTTCAAAAGATAGTTTCCCTTTTCTCTGTTCTATGATAGCTGCTATGAACCTAAATAACAGGTTTGTTGTGTAAAAACCGACCACACTACTCGAGTAGTCTGAATATGTACGTTACATTTCATTAGTAGATTGCTAACTCGTATTTTATCTGCATAATTGAGTTTTCTGTACTATTATATGTTAGCAGGTAATTAATTTAATATTAACAAAATTCACTAGTGACTAAAATTGCCTACAGATTATAGGTTTCCTTAATATGATAGGCATCATGACATTATAATATTTCCGCTTGTCTGATATGAAATTAGAATTAAAGAAACGTCATTTAGTTGTATTATAAATTCATCTAACTAAATCATACAATATGCTAAGCGGAAATGTTCATATAATGGTCTAAGTAATAATATGATTGAATTGTGTAAGTATTACATATGGGACTCTAGCTATTCCTTATTCAAACAATAAAAAAATAAAGTTATGAATGATCCGTTGTGTTTGTGGCGTAAGTTGATAACTAATAGACTACAGCATGAAGTAAAGAATAACATTTATAACATATATACAATTTATTCAGTAGCAATAAATAGGTTTATGTAATAATAAAAAGAATTGTCAAATAGCGCTAAAAAATTCATATTGATCTCATGTGTTGAAATTATTACTTGTTATGGTAAAAATAATTTACCTATTTGCATATTCCTAAAATCGCCATAACGTACGATTCAAGATGACGTGCCATGTTTACATGATGTACTAAAATAATATAATGCAATGGTGTTGATTTTACCTATGAAATATATAAATACGAAAACGATATATAATCCGTAATCCAGTCCAATTTGGAAGGTTATTCAATTTTTTATTTGAAAAACTAGGACATTGAAGCTGGCTAGGTATAGTTATATGTTATTGTATGTTACATTATTCCGGCCAGGGGAAAACGCTACAGGCACAGATCCGCAATCCTGTTTAGAGCTGATCGAAATACGTGACCATACCCATGGACCTTGAGAGCTGATAATGTTTAAACTTCTTGGAATACAGAAACAATTTCTGGAGTCACATTACATCTCATGCACTGCAAGTTTTAGGGATTGAATTTAACGCAGTGCAAATTCAAATGAAGTCTTAACATATATTCTTTCGGACTAAACGATAGCAGAAGATTCCTCAAATGAAAACGTTTCCGCAGTACCTGAGCCTCGTAACCAGCAACGAAGAACTGGGAGGGTGTCGACTCGAGAGGAACATTCTATACAAAAAATTGCTATGCTCTAGTAGTGTAATGGATAGCATACCTAACCGGCAACTGTTAGATCAAGGTTCAATTCACCCAGTCACAGCATTTGTCCATTTTAATGTGCTGATTTCTTGCATAATTCTCGTTTCCATTTTGTATTTTTTTTTTTCGTTTCTAGGAATAGGTAAGGGTCTAGGATGTCATCCAATCACTGGCTCATAGATGAAATTACTTTGTAACCACTCTTCCAGAAGGAATGGACATGGAATGGTGACAGAAAGAGGACCCAAAGTTACTCAAAGTATCATCCTGGTATGCAGCAGGTGAGACCGGGCAAGACCTCATCTAGAATAGCAAGCAGAGTCTCCCAAACTCGCTCATGTATTGCTGCAAAGTAATAGCTCAGTATTTGCCCGATGCTATTAAAAGAACTGAGATAGTGACAATCATTTACACATTGGTTCAAATATTCTGTATGTGACACCAAAAAGCTACCAACTCAGATGCTGCAACTTTTGGTATTTCTCGAATATATGTTTGCTTATTTCCCTTGCATTATAATTAACTCGGTCAAAAGAATCAGAAGTTGTTACTCTTCCGTGCCCCGAATATTAGAAAAATGAACCACGAAAGCGGCAGTCATGTTGCACCTTAGAGAAAAAAAACATCAAAAGGATCAATTAATATATAAACAACTAAATAATGTTAAAATAATAAAGACTGTTGCACAGAAAACCAAATTCCTCTTCTTTGCATTTAGTGACTATATAGAACACAATTTAATATTTCCCAAATCATGTTTACTTTGGAACCATATTTGGAGAGACACAAATCAATTACCCCTTTAAAACTAAATAGAAGTTTACTTGCAAATCACGAATAATAGACGTCTGTTCGTATAATTTATCGAAAGTAATTTCTTATCTATTTAGGTTACTCTGTACTTCTATAGAGATGGATGACTTGTTTGTAATTGTTTGACCAGAAATCAATATTCTGCCTCAAATTCAATTTCGTCACATAACATTAGACTGAATATTACATTCTTTGATAAAAGTTTATTTAATTCTTTGGTATTCTTTATAGATCTACGTAACGACGAGACGTATGTTAGTTTGTTTCAGTACAAATGTAATACGACAGATTAAATTCTATACAACATACTTCCCTGGAACGGTATGGAATACTTGCTATACTAATTAAAAGGATTTCTGTTTATCATTCTTTTTTGGTTGCCGTAGTGAGATTAAAATTTGCACAGAATCCAATAAGATGGTTACAAACGAATTAATTATCCTACAATGGTCATTATCTGTATCTCTTTAGAGTAAATTTCTTTTTATCTTTACTTGATAGATCTAGAGAGAAATTTGCGTAGCCCTCGTTCTTATTTTGTCCGGCATGCAATAGGGTGGCTTAAATCTTGTATTGTGTTTGAGAAACACCATTTATGGACAGTATAATTACAACATTCCTAAATTAATGACTTTATACTCTACTGTCACAGCTAATGTTTCATTGTGCGTGTTTTTTTTCTTCTAGATATCATCATCATATTAAGCCATTTATATCCACTGTTGAGTGAAGGCTGTCCTCATCTATGCGTCTGTTGAGAAATCCTAGATGTTATCTACCCACGTTGTATTTGGATGTTTTTTCAGTCGTTTTATTCTGTGCGGATTCAAGGTAGAACGTTTGTCATATATCTTCCATTAGGTCGTCTAACTATGTGACGGGAATATCCCTACCACATCTTCTTTACAGCCTTGACTACAACTTCTACCTTTGTTTGTGAGCGAATCCATTAATTTGTATTCCCGTCCACCCTACTTATTCCAAGCATGCATCTCTCAATTAACTTTTCTGGAACCTCCATATTTCAGTAGTTCGCACATTTAAGGCTCATTCGCACAAACAATGCAGTGTCCAAACCGTGCCCAAGTCTTGCTAGTGCCGTTCTCGTGACATGCTCCATCCGTGCCATGGCCGTGACCATTCTCACAAAAATATTTATTATTGTAAAGTAATAATAAATGAAGCAAGTAAATGAACATACTGATCTTCATTAACGCGAGCAGTATTACCAGACCAGGATTGGCTGGGGAAGATATTATTCGGAGGTAGTTGATCTAGTCCAAGTTGTTATATATAGGTCTACCATCCCAGCATTTGCCTGTTTTGACAAGAAAAGCCCTGGAAAATACTTAGTCAAAATAGTCGGCTGCCATTGTCATTCTAAGGACCTTCCGTTCTAAGGACGTACTAAGGACGTTCCCAGAACGCTCTCAGAATACGTGCTAATGTCATTCTTCAATATTATATCAAATTATTAGCTATTAAGACCTTTTGTTAAATTACTATAATTGTTGGAAGAACTTACTTCAATTCAAGCAAATTTATATAACGCAAAGAGACGTAGAAGAGGGGAGTATCAACGTCGGTTATTAAATAGCGTGTAACTAGTAGTTGATGGAATTGATCTCTACAAATTCTGAAAGTACAGACTCCTTTCAAAATTTTCAAAATTCTTATGTTTCTCGAACCAGACTACATGTTTTAAAATAAAAGTCCTCGTTAAAAAATACAAATCGGTAAGTTATATTAAGAGTTTTGAAATACGTACGATCCGTTAATTAATGATTCGTTCAATGCTTAATGAAAGAGCGAGTAACCTAGCCATTATTCACTATCACTGGCCGCATTGATATCATCATAACGCACTATACATGTTAAACACATTTTCAAGTCACACCCGTTTTAACGTTACGTAGGCATTACACGAATCTAAATTTATAACAATACCTTTGAGCTTATACTTATTTCAATATTCTACTAATGCTACTGACGAAATGTATTATAGTACTCTTTAGTGAGTACCTTTAACACTAATCACTATTTACTCAATGTGTAGTAGCGTAGAGTAGTATTTGTCAGTAGTATTTCTAATAATATGTCCAAATTTTAAGACCAAAAACAGGATATTCACTTCCCTAGAAATATGAATTCCATGAAGGGATTCCTTAGGTATCAAAATAAATTTCTGATACATACCTTTTCATAGGAAAATCAGTTTTTGTTGTAAAATAAACAAATCCATGGAATGAAGCATTAGACAAATATTCATGTAGAAGAAACATGATAACTGTTTCTTGTAAGTACTTTATTTCAAATGCACTTCTATCAGCTTAGTAATCAAATGAATGCTGAAACTGGAGAACACAAAATGTATTGTTAACTTAATTTGCTTACACATTAAGCTCTTTTAAGTCTAAGATATGTTAGGAACTCTAAGGTCATAATATTTTTAAGCAAATGTAAATTCTTTTCATTTTCAGATTTAACGTGTTATGCAGAAAACAGCACGCATATATGTTATGCAGAAAATACCCATAATGTACAATTTATATGTGTATAAAGATAGGTATTATTGCAATCACGGAACGAGTAACGGTTTATAACATATGAAAATTTGCCTTCCTTTCATTGATATTAAACTAGATTTTTTCATTAAATAGGCTAAGGTCGTTAAAAGCTCTAAAGGTTGAAGACCTGAAGGAACAATATGAAATAATATAATTTTATAATACGAGACAGTGAAGTAGTTAGTATTACGATTCCCACAGCCATTCTTTACGTACATATGAATATTTGGTCATTTACTTACTAAGTGATATTGGTAATTAGATATGAAGCAGGAAAACATATGTTCATAGGAATAGGGTGCCGAATTTGCTAAAACAGGATCTACATATTCAAGTAATGTCGTTGCAGAAAAACCTGCGCGAATTCTGTACTATGTAATCCTAATTTAGAAATACGTTCTGATAGGGGTAACATATACAATTTAATCCCTTTAATAGCAAAATGACTTACTATAATGAGTGTAAATACAACATTTAAAATGTATTCGCAACACGCATTTCGAGATGTACTTGACTTTAGTGCTTCGAGAATTATATTCCTTATTTTCTGTTCTAGAATGAATAAACAAACTTTGCGACTGATACGGTATCGTTAAATATTTTTTAAAAAATCATCAGTGTCTTCCTCTTTAATTGGCTTCGTTGTCGCTTTCTTCTTGTTTTGTTTGTTTCCTATTTCTATTTCAATTTCCGATATACATTTTTTTCTTTATTTTCCTTCAATTATAAATTATTTTCAACCGCTAGATGAAACCTAGTACATCAACATAAAGTTTATTCAAAACAAAAAAATCAAGTTTCCTAGCCTGTAATGTACATAAAGGAAACAGTTATACACTCATGTAAATGCGTTTTCAGATTAACTAACTTCAACACTCTCCTAACCATTCATTTTTTCATCACTTCTGATACCTACATGTCAGTGTTATTCTGTTCAGTATATATTTCAGTTATTTCTCCACTAAACTCAATTTTACCAGAGAGAAAAGAAAAAAAAATTGTTACATTACTACTATTCTATAATTTTACAATTCTGAATGGCATTTATACGGCACTAAATTGGTGATAAGTTTTTTTAATACACAATAGTTATACGTTCCGAAAACTGCCCATTTGACAGTTATTGACAGCTTGTACATAGAGATACGAACATTGTGGGCATATCTTTTTTGTTCTGGAGATAAGACAAAGCGTTAACAAAAATGAGCTTTAATTGTAAAATTTAATGTTGAAAAAACAGCAGAGGTTTGAAGCTTTAATTATAAAGTCATTTTATAGAAATGAATAATCCGGATTATGGCTGGGATACGAACCTACGACCTCTAACTTTCTCGAACAGTGCTTTAACAAAGAATTTTTCTTTATTCAAAATGACCATACATTTTTAAACCTGCAAATTTGAACAAGTGGTACATTATATAAATTCCACTTCAAATATCTTCTTTCAGAAGGTGATATTTATTTCTGACTTTAGCAATAAAATAACGAATATTTACTTTAGATCTTCAAAATTGTTTGATAGAAATATATGTCCACATCCGGCATGTATTTCAACATGCTTCTAATCACCTTTACCGCTGATCATGGAGCTTCTTTCGAGCAGAGTATAACTATTTATGAATATTTTTCTATTGTATTTAGATTTAATTAACTTTTACAGCTTTCAGGCGTAATTGCCTCATGTCGATATACGGTGTGTGAAAGCACATGGAACGATAGTTTGCCAAGACCTAAATTTGAAGATATAATCTCTTAATTAACCGGGTGCGAGTCAGGAAAATCCCGAACGCTGTATCCCGGCTATGGGCCCGAACGCTGTATCTTCCGAATAATAAACCAACACTCTACCATTGAGCCACGGTCGCCCGGCTTTTTTCTAAATCACGATTTGCAACTTTACATGTTTTACCATTAACTACTTAATTAATTAATTTATTATTAAAATTACCTACTCACTAACAATAACCTTTTATTATAAAATACTACATTACTGTATCAGAGCTAAAACGGATCACTTTTGTGACCGCGTCTGACTGGAAAAAAGTAATTTTTAAAACCGTTGATCCAGCCCAAACTTTACTTAAATGACACGATTAACCCGGTCTTAGAAATATAATTGGGAATTTCGGCGTGACATTTTTCTGGATCGATCATGGTCTCAGCTGAAAGAAATATTATTTAAATGAAAATAAATATTTAAAAATTGTCATCAGTTTTACCGGGTATAAATCAGGTCAGCGGATCACGCCGGGCCTGAAGCAAAGATTCGGTGACTCTGTCCAAATCTATAGCCAAATGGCTCGACTAACCATTGAACCCGTTTCAGTTATGCACTGTATCTGTTCAACTAAAGATATCGTCATCATCATATTCAGCCGTTTTCTAACCATTGTTGGATGAAAACCTCCCCTTTAAACATTTCTCGGTTTGCTGCTATCCTCATCCATGTAGCTCCTGAAATACGCTTGACTTTGGCTACCTTAAAGCTAGAAAGGACTGAAGGCTACTTGAAAAGCAAACTGATAAAAATGTGGTCTATTCTAACGCTTGAGCGGTTTTACACCTCCTTTATACGATATGAATAGAAAAATTAGTACATGTCTTTCTTTCGTAAGGTGAAATATTCATGACTAAACTAGCTGCAACTCCCTTTTAGATTCGCTTCCTTACGACTTCATTGTTAGAATTCTGTGCAACTGCTTGTCGTCCTATGGAATTACCCAGTTTTTATAGACATACTTACTATGTTGGTCACTAGTGTGGATAGAATACGAACTGTTCAAAGAGTAAAGTTTTTAGAGATGAACTGCATAAGGCATATTTAAGTTAGCCATGACATGTCTCAGTCCACGCTCATAAAACCACATACACTGACGAAGCCAATAAATGGCAGAAAAAATGAATTAGGCTATTTGTGTGTGTTGGCCCTCAAGTGTAGACTTAAGTATATTTTGTGGTGAATGTAGACTTAAGCAAGTAAATTGGTTTACTTTGCATGGTGGTCAAATTAACAACTTCCATGGCTTGTGAACAAATATAATGAATTCCACACTACTTCTATTAATTCACTGCATATATGTCTTACTACATATGAAAAGATAATAATAAACTTTGAATGTAAGCACAGAATTTTGTTAATTTTGATGGTGAAAAATACACTGTATTTATAAACTTGCACTAACAAAATTTTTCACTCCTTCTAAATTTGAATATACACCGTACACCAGAACTGGCATTCGTATAGTACTAAAACATTTAATTTCTTGTAAGAAGAATCTCTCATTGCACATAAGCAAAATGTATACAGACTAAAATATTTCTAAATAATACAAAATAATAGAGATAATTCAAACTGTTGAACAATAATATTTTTCCACACAACTAATATAAACAGTGGTGAGACTGGGTACAAATTATATGAAACAATCATACTTAAATACAATATTAAATATGTTTTCCTGTACAATAACAGCAATATTATAATAAAAAGTTAACAACTATGCTAATTTGTGTTTTATTTTAAAATCTATTCACGACTTTATATAACTATTGAATAGAAATTACAAAAAAGAGTTTTTTTGTTTACAAAATCAGTTTTTTAGTTTTACTTTCACAAAAGAAAGTTTGTTACATAATTGCCAAAATTTAGTTTTAATTACCAAAATTTAGGAGAAATAAAACTAAATTTTTCTTACAAAGCTTTTTTGTTAATCAAATTTCTTTTTTAGAATTTTTATACTAAAAACATCGTATAAAGCAGACATGAAATATTTTTTTCTTAGAGTAATTTCCTTGCTTAAGTCTACACTCACCACAAAATATACTTAAGTCTACACTTGTAGGCCAAAACACACAAATAGCCTAATTCATTATCTCTGCGATTTATTGGCTTCGTCAGTGTATGTGGTCTTATGAGCGTGGACGGCGACATGTCATCGTTAACTTAAATATGCCTTTTGCAGTTCATCTCTAAAAACTTTACACTTTGAACAGTTCGTATCCTATCCACACTAGTGAACAACCTAGTAAGTATGTCTATAAAAACTGGGTAATTGCATTGGACGACAAGCATAAGGTAGTGCATATGAAAGGGAGTTGCAGCTAGTTTAGTCATGAATATTTCATCTTAGGAAAGAAAGACATGTACTAATTTTTCTATTCATATCGTATAAATGAGGTGCAAAACCGCTCAAGGGTTCCTATAGACCACAGTTTTATCAGTTTGCTTTTCAAGTGCCCTTCAGTCCTTTCTAGCTTTCTTTTTTTTTCAAAGTACTTTAAACACTGCTTGTCGTTCTACCGAATAACATTTCAGAGGCCAGAAGGTATTTCAAATGTCAGCTTTAGACCTAGACGTATCTCGAAGTAGTGGGAAGTATGAAAATTAGTTCTTTTCTCCTTGAAATACATGCTACAAATACTTCATGTGGTCGCAAATCGTGAAATACAGAAATTTTTAATTAATTAACCTTAATAAACACTTGTACAAGTTTCTTCCCGCGAAAGCTTTTCCCAAAATGGCATTATTTGAATTTCAATGATATCTAAAAATCATGTTCTAATATCCCTTTCAACAATACGGGCTCTTTACTTAATCAATATCACTTTTCTCCCTCCTAATAACAATCACCAATTTTCTGCTTACGAGGTGGAGTATTCACATTTGCCACTTTTTACCATATAAACCCCATTTGTTATCTGCGATACATTACAGTTGAACGACTAGTTCTACCTGAATTACATCCTAAATATGACCCTCAGAAGTAACAAAAGCACAAATTATCCTCAAAAGAAGTGTCGGAAGACGTCTCAAACGCGTATCGTATGTTTTATTTAGCCATTCAAAGCAACAAACATGTAATATTAGTGTACATTCTACTTAAAAACAGTATTTTGTATGTCGTATTAGAATAATAGACGCATTCAAGGTTTTGCGGCGCCAGTGGAAACCCTGTGTAATTTCTGTTTTATCGATCTAAACAGTCGTATTATGAAAGAGAGAGACGTTTTGCGAGTTTCTCAATTTTGACACCAAAATTCAAACCGCAATATTGCACAGGAAAGCAATCAACGTGTTTCGTAATTTTCTTCTTGAAATACATCTTACAATTACTCATTGTTGTCGCAAAGCGTGAAATACAGACATTTAATGTACATCTGTTTAAGTTTCTTCTCGAGAAAGCACTCTCCAATGCGACTAACAGCACAAAAAATATCTTCTAATATATCTCTGACCAATAACGGGCTCTTTACTTAATCAATGTCGCTTTTGTTAATAGCAAAATCAACTTACGAGGTGGTGTAATCGCTTTTTTACCCTATAAATCCCCCAATTATTTTTTTTCTATATAACATTACAACAGAATTACATGCTAAAATGTCCCTCCGAAGTAACAAATCGTGGATCAGAAGATGTCTCACACATGTTTCGTATGTTTTATTTAGCCAACCAGAGCAGCACGCATCTAATATTAAGTTAAATTCTACCCATTCACAGAAATACCTTCGAAGGTAACATTATTTTGTTTTTGTTGGCTGTAACAAACACTATAGGGGGCGAATAGACGCATTCACTACAGGTCGTGGCGCCAAACATGTGTAATCTCTGCTTCACGAATCAAATCTGGGAGTTTCTCAATTTTGAGGCCAATGGGACAAAATTTGAATAGGTGGTAGTGCAATTAAAGCAAAATTGGGGCATACTTACAGCAAACAAAAGTATAATTTGAGGAAATAGAGTGGGATTTCACATTTTATTGCTCCTCCAACACCACGTCATTGCTGTAATCTATAAAATAGCGCTAAAAGGCTATAACAAACTTGTACTCGTCGTCAGAGAAGAAAGAAAATAATATTTTTTGTGAGTGTTATAATAATCTTACCTACATACATCTGAATATAGAAATTATTACAATTACCTCGCTTTCCTGCAGCCCCTGTGACAGCTACGAAATAATAGACATATTCGATTCGTGACGCTCAATAAGTTCAGTTACAGTGGAAGCCTTGTGTAATCTCAACTTTGAATCCCATATACTATAGAATCACGCTATGTGCACATTTCGTTCTGTAATTGTCTTTATACTTTTCCGAACGCAATGCACAAAGAAGTACAATCTCGGTTTGAAATTTCGTAGGGTCACGCTAATAGCAACTTGTCTTTTATTCTTTATCGAAGACATACATTCTCGGTTTTAAATTTCACATACTGTAAAATTATGGTAGTAGTAACTTGTTTTCTCTATTCTTTACCGAGGACATACAGCACTAAATGCAATCCCATACAGTAGTGGTGCCAGCTACGAAATAATAGACGCACATTTCATTCTTTAATTGTGTTTATTCTCTATTGAATGCAATGCACTGAAGACATGCACCAGGAATCTTGGTTTTAAATTTTGTAACACACATTTTGCAGTTTTATAGTTCTGGGAAGTGACAGTAGGTAGGGAGAAGAAAATTTTACCGACCCGAATCTGTGAGTTCTTAATTCAAACCGCTATATCTGGGAAACGACAATAGGTAAAAGGAAGTAAATTTCACATTCTGTTTTACCGACCAGAATATCATATAATTTGCGAGTGTCTCAATTCTACGTCTAAAATGTCAAAATTCGACAAACTCAAACAGCCATATCTTGGAAGCGACAATAGGTAGAAAGAAGCGAATGCCACATTCTGCATTACCGACACGAATAACATATAGAATGCGAATATCTCTATTCTGTGTCTAAAAATTGAAAATTTGAACCGCTATATAATTGAAAGGGTAGGCGGTAGAAAAGAAAAATTTCACATTCTACATTACCGACACGAATAACATATAATCTGCGAGTTTCTCAAATCTGCGTCTAGAATGTCAAAATTGGACAAAACGAACTGCTATATCTTGGCAACGATAGGTGGTATGGAAATACAAATTTTACATTTTGCATCACCGACCCGAATAACATATAATTTAAGAGTTTCCCAATCCTGAATCTAAAGTTCGAAAAATTCATATCGCTATATCTTGGAAGCGACAATAAATAGAAAGAAGTTATTTTCAAATTCAGCATTATAGTGAAAAAATAACATAATTTACGTTTTCATAGTTCTGGTGCCAAAAAACAAAATTAGAAAAAATCGAACCATCGTATCTCATAAACGACAACAGGTAGAAACATGCAGTTTTCATATTTAACATTCCCATGACTAAAATAAATAGCATTATAAGTTTCATAATACTATGGCCACGAGGGGCTAAGTTAGCAAACTGACTTCAAATTTTACCTATGGCTCGTGGTCACCACTTTTTTCCGCATATGGTGTTCAATGCCTTTATACAAAATGTAAAAACAAAATCTCAATACGTCTTGCCGTTTACGAGATATACACGGTTAAATATTTGACTTTTTACAACTTTTTCACAAATACTGTTCAAACCCAAATACCAAATGTGAGAACATAATCTCAATATGTCTAGCCGTTTACGGGATATACACGGTTAAATATTTGACCTTAGCAATCTGACATTGGCTCTGGTCTAGAGGACATATGATCTCTGGTATGGTAGGGTACTCGGTAATGCGCTGTGTAGAGCTTCGACAATGTTGACATGGAATCT
This sequence comes from Lepisma saccharinum, assembly GCA_022664845.1. Classification (NCBI taxonomy): domain Eukaryota; kingdom Metazoa; phylum Arthropoda; class Insecta; order Zygentoma; family Lepismatidae; genus Lepisma; species Lepisma saccharinum. Next base: position 24,811 of record JAGDQP010015867.1, on the reverse strand, counting down.
CTGCTAGGTTAATTCCTGTGTATTTGGTCTAAAATATGTTCATAGCCGCAGTTGTTATCTCTGCACCATAACCTCTGTAATGTGCTGTGCAGAGCTTATTTTGGGGCTAGCTTAAAGCACATGGAATCTCTGCTATCTCGCAATTCCACTAAGCGGCACTATAAGGTTCATAACCTTTTTTCTTATGTAATATCTACTCTAGCGGTTATAAAACGATGCCATACTCGTTTATGAAATATAAGGGGTGAAGAAAAGGTCATATTCATTACGAAAATTTGGATTTTGGTAGATTATGATGATAAACGACAAGGTGTTTATAAGGAGAGATTTTTCGATTTATTTTTGCGATATTTTGAGGCGTTTCCGATATATAGGGGTCTAATGGTTCCTAATTGCCAAAAAAATGTCGGAATATTACCAACATTTGGATTTAGCTGGATTATAATGAGAAACGACAAGGGGGAGACATAACGCCAGTTAAATTTCCTGTCACAGTGTCACAGAATATGGTGGAAGCCATGTGATATGTTAAAATAGTGTTGTTTCTCTTAAAGTGGGTGTAGTCTTTTATAAAAATTACCAACCCAAGAACAGCCATAAGTCCTCGTAGTCTTTCACGTAAGTTAAATAGTCTAGACTGTGTGTAATCTCTACTATGTTAAACAGGGGGCTTCAAAACAGTCCTTGTAGCCTTGCATATTCCTGTAGATATTATTCTCTGTGGAAAAATATATGGTCATATTCTTTTATAAAATGTGATAGTACTTTTGCCTAAATCCCTGGTGGTAGCCAAATCAGTTTGTAAATATGTTCATAGTATTATTTTAACAAACAAATTGAATGAGTCATCGGGAAATTCCCGACCGGATGTTGATGACGTCATTAGGAAAACACAGCAAACATAGATAGCCATAGCGTATCGTGCAGCCCAGGAAATTTCACTACATGCTATCGTCGAGGTACGGTAAAATAATGCAATTTCTCACAAAGCACTTTCAAGTGTCGGGAATACTACTGACCGCAGTGGTGAAGTGATCACAGATGTCAGGTGACAAGTCAGAGATAGAGACAGTCCTGTCTCTATCTTGTATTTATTTATACACTGTTCCCGCAAAGTGCAAGTCGATCCCTAAACATATATTCACCATTAACAGTCTTTGTTGTATCATGCTGTAAGTGGTAATGATAGCCAATAAGAAAGGCTACAGATTTGAATACTTTTACCGGAATTACTGATTACATGTAGGTTTAAACAGGTGCAGGGGATTTACAACAGTATACAACAATTAATGCCTCTGCCACCACAACAATGCACTGCAATTGTGTGTTTATCAATAGTGCGACACACCAGTCCAGCACGCATGATTTTGTTCGGTTGGGGGCTATTGATGTAAACATATTTAAAACAGCCCATTTTAAATAAAATAGGCTGAATGACTACCAGCATCCGACCAAAGAGACAGGCTAGATACTTGTATAGGTCTTTTTTTTTAGATATGGGAGTTTGAGTTGTCATCAAGAGTTGTACAGTGGTACCAAAAAAGGTCATGCAAAATATCGCCGTCGTGAAACAATATTCAACCGGCCCCCTTAAATGAGCAATTGTTTCTTGTAAAACAACTAATAAAAATATGATACAAGTTTCCAAATTTTGGGGTTCGAGTAGCTATAAAAATTTGTGCATTGATACGAAATTTAGCTATGTCAACTGTGGCCCTTCTTGACCGTCAACTGTTTTTGGGCGTTTTCAAACTAAATTTGTTGCCGGCTGATTTAGTGAACAAACATAACGTGTCATTCTACAGCTTTTGCACTTTTCTCAAACTCAAATTTCCATTTAGAACGGGTGGCCGAGCAGTCTGCGGCGATAGGTCTTCGGCTCGAAAGTCCCGGGTTCAAGTCGCGGCAGGGGCATGCGTGTGGATTTTAACAGATAAAGGCGAATCGTAATGGCTGGAGTCCAAAGTTACTAGACTGGCCAATATAAAAATAAAGTTTACCAAAGACGTTTTCTAAAAAAAAATCGGCCATTTTGGGGTCCACCGAAAAAAATGTTAAAAGGTTGTATTCGAGTACCGTGCCGAAGTTATAGAATGTTATGTTATGTTTTGTCTCCCCAAACACAGGCGGATGAAAGATATTTACCCGGGCCCCGGGGGCGTGAGCAACTGATGTTTTTAAGAAGCACCTATTTTTGTTTAGAAATTTGAGTTTGAGGAGCGTGCAAAAGTTGTAGAATCTTATGTTTGTTCGACAAAACACAGCCAGATAAAAAACAATATCTAGCCGGGACAATCAGCCCGCGAAAATTTTAGTTTGAAAATGGCCAAGAAGGGCTAACATTCGTACAAATGCATACATTTCCATAACTATTCGAACCCCAAAATGTGGAATCTGGTATAATATTATTATTCCTTGTTTAAAAAAAAGGCCTTTCAGGGGGCAAGGGCCCGGTTAAATATTGTTTTAGGACGGCCATATTTGGCATGGTTTTATTTGGTACCAATGAACTACTTTTGATGACAACCCGAACCCCAATATCTGAAAAAGAAAAATATTTCGGCCCACCCTACTAGATACGGTATTGTGTATGCGAGAAGTTGTTCCATGAAACGTATACAGTTTTTCAGAATCTGTCGCAATTGTGGCCAACGCAACTCTGTGAAACACACAAAGAAACGGAGCACCCCTCAACAGCGCTATGCAAACGTGAAAGATGATGCAAACATGTGTACCAATTTCGCTTAACCCGGCGTTTTCCTTTTTTTGTCTTCCCACACTGGTCAAAGGTGCCCTTTTCCAATGGTTTGAATACTACATTGATATAATATCAATGCACTACATTGGCAAATATAATGTTTAGTTTAAATGTCGTCCTACATGTTTCCCTTATTAAAGCTATTCAGTTACTTAGTTTTCATTGTTCAAATCACTGTCAAAAAAGTGAGGAATCTCTACCCTACTCACCCTATTTGAAGGATTTTCTATAACATTTCCCACTGCCTTTAATTT
>JAGDQP010015867.1:0-16799 GCA_022664845.1 Lepisma saccharinum | reverse complement strand
TAGGTATTTCGGTATTGATGATACCGAATTTTTGGTATTCTAAAATACCGAAACCGATATCGGAATATCGATATTTATTACACCCTAGGTTCTGTCAGGCGAGATTTCAAGGGTGCATTTTCCATTGTATAGAAAATACACTGAAATCATTTGTTTTCATGCATATGTTGCTAATTATATATAACATTATGTAAAAACATTTGTTTCTTTCTCAAATGTCTTAACATGGTCAATGTTAGAATGCTAAGAAATTGATTTCTATATTCCTTAAAAATAGCTATTTAAGATATTTAAATTTCACCACCTGAATATTAATTATACAAGTCATAATGTATCACTTCCATCTCATTTCATTTAAAAAAAATATTAAAGAAACGATGCAACGTTTTTTTTACTTAAATGCTAATAATTATTGGAATAATACTGTAAAATTAGAAACGAAAACTTAATTTGAATTATGCTACCTCTGAAACGCAAAGTTTTCGATTAGGTGCAATTGCATTTACGTACAGGTACGTACTAGTACTTCTCAGTTCACAGATGTACATTTTTTGTATTTATGTAAAAATCTATGTTTCTTTATTAATAATTTAACATGCTTTCCTTAGCAACTACTTCTAATTTCTAATAATTAGAAGTAGTTTCTATTTCTAGTAATGTTTCTAATAATAATAATAACGGTAATAGCGGTCACCTTAGGATACAAGTAAAGACATACTTTGGTAGGAAGTGAGGTGTGAATTTTCCAAAATTACGCTTCGTCATCAAAACTATGTTTGCTTGTAAAATTTCAGTCGGTTGCAGTAGTAGAAGTATTTTAAAATTGAAGTTAAGGTGTTTTTTTAAATCTTCTGGAGATGTGTGGATTAAATGGGGGTTATTTCTAAAAAATGTATTGTCATTAGAATTACGTACGCCTACATCAAAGTTTTAAGTCGATTTGAGTAGAGGAAGCGGTTTGAAATTGAGCTACTAGATTTGAACAACAACAAAACTGACCGAAGAATGAAGCTATATTGAAAATTGCTTAAAAACGGCCGGGTAAATGGAGGTGGCTGAATTCAAACTATCTCTCTACCTGCTTTGGTTCAGGTCTGCGTCAGGACAGACGAACAAAATGAAATTGATAACATCATTTGGACAAGGAGTTCTTTGAAAATAACCACGATACGAAAAAAAATTGTCTATATGAACTGTTGAGAACAATATTTCTGTAATTGTATGCCACATCGTCTTACTTTCTAATATACACGTTCCTTCTCACAAAACTCAATACTAAAACATTATGAAAGCAAATGATACAAAAATAGTTAATATTTTTACAATACAATTTGAAATTGTGTAGTTCTCTGGGGAGAAAAATAGAAGATTCTAGCTCAATCTTTTCCTTGGCTGCGACTACATCTGGAACTGGGAAGATCGTGAGGGAGGTAGATTTATTACTTTTTTTTCTGCCTGAACACTAGAATTCTGAGAAAATGGAAGTAAAACGTTTAAAGGAGGGTGGGAGAAAAGTTAAACGAGTTAAATCGCTAGTCATATGCATCTTGTGAAATTGCTACCGATGGAAAGAGGGAAACTTTCCACTGACTTATTGTGACGTGTGACTAAGTCTTTTAATTCCTCGGTGCTAACCTGCAGAACACATTAAATTAGAAATTGGAATGTTTCGCGAGAGGGGAGATAAGATTAACTTGAAAAAAAAATCTAACCCCACAGGTAAATATTTCTTGGTTTAATCATAACAACTGATGGGATCAGTGAGGAACCGAGTTATGTTGAAAAGATAAGATCTATCTTCAGGTATAGCAGTGTTAAGCGGCTACAAAGAATATTGGGACTTATAACTGGCGTGCAAACGTTGTACATTACTATGCCCTTAAAGTTACACAACTTTACTCGCTCCTTAAGAAGACTAAGAAGTGGGAGTGGAGGAAGGAGAGTGGCACTACCTAGTTGATATGTAAAACTTCAACAGTCGGAATACCCTATTGGTTTATTCTGACTTGTTAAAAGATTTTATAATCATTGTGGATGGATCGACTGTTGACACAGCCAAATTAAATGCAGCAGAGTGGAGACAAAAAGCAAGTAATATACTTTACTGCAAAGTGATTCATGCTCTAAAACTACACGATAATAGAGATCACGATGCTTCCAGTTGTACTAGCTAGCCGAAACTGGAGGAGTCTGTTACTCAGTCCCCACGAAGTGATTCTCACCGACCACCAAGCCTTGGTACATTATCAAAGAACAAAGATCTGGATCAGGCGTCTGTGTAGTTGGCACATTGAACTACAAGATGTACGGTTAAAAGATGCCACATATACGCGACGTAGACAATGTAAAAGCAGACGCGGGGTCTCGAATAACTGGTGACAGATTGCCCATGGATTTTCAAGTAAAGCAATTCAATATTTTCCGCTAAGATCTGGGAACTGACGCACTAGAAGACTAGATCCAAAGGCAGGGGGAAGGACCATAAAGAATGATGACGTCAGGAATTATGTTCACAATTACGTCATGCACAAACAACACAGAACCGACTCCCATCTTCATTCTTGGAGATTAGACGCAGTCGAGGCAAACGAACCTAGGGATTTTGTGGGCAAATTACCCTTGAGTACTAAGAGGAACTCGCACCTGTGTGCAGTGATGGATGTATTCAGCAGATATTTGTTTGATTACAAAGAAACACAATTACGTCATCTGCTATAAAGTGTGCTGAAAACAATCTTGCACTAATAAGCGAATCGGTCCGTGCTTTAGATAAAAGAAATTTGAAAACACGATTTAAAAACGTAGTGTGAAGGATTATTTCGTCATCTCGCGTCCCAAGTCAAGTCCAGTAGAACGTTTACGTAAAGATATTAACCGCTTGTTAAAGTTCATGTGCTCTGAAATATCAGACGAGGGCTCAAGGTTTTGAATGACATGGTGTTGCTCCTCAATTACGCTATTATAGACAGCTTGGAATTAGCTCCTATTCAAATTCACTTGAAGGAGAAATGTTTAATACCTATCTTGAAACGACGCCTTGGAGGGCGAAGATTCAGCTGTATATTGAAATAAGATAATGGCCATGAGAAGTACAAGAATTAGTCAGAAGAGGAAGAAAAGGAATATAAGGCAAAGTGATAAATGTTGTAAAAAATGCAAGGTGCAGTCTGGAGACGTAGAGTTCCTTCTTTCTCATCCGAAGGTTGATGCTATTCTGGAAATGATTAAAAAAATCTGGGCATTTTACGGGACCATTTCTTTGCATCAGAAAGCCCAGCTCAAAAGTAGTGGAGGTATGCGACCCTACTTCTAGTCTGATCATGGAGCATTGATCAGTGTAATCCATGAATGCCTACGTCTGATTTTTATGGGAATTGGTTATCCTAACCTAAAGGTAAGGTACCAGAAATTATCCTTGAGAAGTTCCAAGAATCATGTCCTAGTCTTCCAAAAGACCTTAATTAGGAACTAATCTCTCGGAAGAACTCATTAATGATCTGGATTCCGGGATGATGGACGACACCTGGCTGCTTCAGATTCCAGGAGAGAATCCTCAGAGGGCTTGTTACCGTATGACTGAGAAAATATTTTTTCGGAATCGAGTCGACTAAACCTCGAGGTTGTTACCGACATTTTTCGTCATATAACATGAATTAGTATGAAATCGATTTATTATTTGAATACAGCCTTATACCGTAGAACACGAATATCAATACCTGAGATCTAATTATACAAATCCGAAACCTAGTGCTGAAGGTCCAGGTTCGAACCACGTTCGGTCGCCATATGTGAATGGGCCACTTAGCTTTGTGCTAAGTGGACCCTGCTTTTTCGAAGATCAAGGCACATACATGTGTAGATTTTTTAAGCACGAAGGTATCGAGAAGATGGAGCGAGTGACAGCACCGTCTGTGAACTAAATTTCTTATTTAGTGAAGTGAGTCTAATACGTAACTTTTTTACATTTTCGGATGAAATAGTATGTTTCCTAGAGTATTAGGACGGTTAGTACACATATATAGACATATGTCTATATTTTTGGGAATATTACTAAAAATTAACTTTAAATTGTGTGATGCATTTTGAAGTCCCATGAGGCATGTGTACTCGATAGATGATAGAATATACCTGTTGGTAGAACAGATTAATTATTTTTGATTTTCTCCTTTTTTCAAGTATATAATGGGTTCCCATAAGACACCATTTCTTTACAAGGAACTGATCTTGTGGTTCAGTAATCTCTTGCTGCAGCCGATTTGGCAATTGTGGTTCGATTATCTCTGAGTCTAGTTACATATTTTAATGGTAAGGGAAATTCCCCATTAAAATTATTTTCGGGGATATTTGAGAGATTTATTTTTGGCAGTAGATTTATCATGGGAAATTTTCTTGGAAACAGTGAATGCAATATTAATGGACTGATTGATGTGAAATGAACTTTATCTTTGTGTTGGTCAAAATACGGGAGTTTTATTCGATATTGAAACCCAGCGCTGAAGTTATTTTCCGGCTGACATTATAGCCCTTACCTGCCGTACTCTAAAGGCTTGAAGTTAGTTACTTAAACACCGATAAGGAGTTATGTGACCCCAAACTTAGCTTCCCAGTTATAATATACAACAATATATTTGAATGCTAATAATGTTTCATCATTTTCATTTCATATATTAATTTCTTACCTGGATGGATACCGTTATGATTCTTTAAAACCGTTACAGGGTATTAAAGCAATTCCTATTGGACATTAATCTTTGCAACAAAATAAATTAATAACAAGATGCATGTAAATCACATGGTGATGCTTCTGAAAACAGAGACATGTCGGGAATACCTCTACGGGGCGACAATTTCAACGTTACAAATCAAGATTAAGATAGATTTTCTCGCATTTAAACAAGTACTAAATTTTAAACAGCTTTAAGAGGAAACACTTTTCGATAGCTCATTCTGTTTGGGAGCTACAAGACCTAATTAATGGTCAAAACTAACATTAGTCCAGAACATTAATTAAACTAACATAATATTTCTGAATACAGTACGAAAAAATCTATGTTTAAGCTGAAATTTTGCAATCACATAAGGGTTATTATTATGTAAAAAGGTGAATAAAGTTATGCATAAGTTATGGCAAACGTTTCGCCGGTTTTAATAGAAAAAAAACAATGCAACTGATATTTTTCTTATAGAAAATCAATGTTAAAATGTTCGCAGACAGATATAACTGTAAAAATTGCTGTGTTTGTAATGTATTGATTCATTAAAAACTGATGCAGAATTATAAAAGCAAAGGTATAATATAAATCAACACGAAACACTGATGGATACGATATAATGTCTTAAAAACAAGTAATAAATATGAACACTCTAAACTGGACTGAATGATTGCATGATAACAGAAAGAGATATCAACATATTCTAGTGTGTATTCCTAATTACCATATTAATTCTTTGATGGCAGAGACAGGATACAGGATTCCGGTCTATATCCAAATTAGGTACAGTTCCCGATATGACCTTTGATGCGAAAAGTTGATGTAGTTCCATTTTAAAACATATATTTATAAATATTGTATGTATGTTAATGTTGATTAATGAGCTTACGTATGCTAAGCGAAGCACAAACAGACGAATTGTAGAAACTATTACCATTCCTCCTTTGATAACTCCGGTACAGAGAGAATATACGGTAATGTACGATGTAATATGTGATAATGACTTGAATATAAGACATGGCGATGTACAAAACAAGAAAGCATCCCTTCGAAACAATAAGTGATCAAAAACCATTGTCCGATATAAAACACAATAATTTAAAATATGGACTTTCAAAACAATCGACAAACGAAACCTGGATAAAGTGTTACCAAAATTTGAGACATCATCAAATTATCCGATTAAACAAAAATATGCATCACGGCAAAAATAAAGCACATATTGTTACAAAAAAAATAGAATTAGAATTTCCGTACTGAAGGACATAACTAAGAACAACTTATCAATCACGACCACATCCTAACATATTAGGGTACTCTTCTCAAACGTTTTCATCTTTTCAGTAGTAGAATTGCTGTCTGTTATGCATCTCGGAGCATACGTAAATGGAGTATTTACGTCTGGTTGAGTGGTACTCCTTTTTGTGTATCAACGTGCGAGTGTCTACCTCGGGGCTGAGGTAGAGAAAATATGGTACTAAATGTCACGTTTTGTTCTCTTTCCTTAGATTCTCGCTATTATTTTCTAATCTTGAGTAATGGTTTCGTATTCCTAGTATGCGTAACCAAATTATTCTAACAATCATGCCAGCATTCATTGGCTAACAGGAATACTATACCGATTATATTCGAGTACTGGTTAACATTATCACAATTAAAAGGAATGAAATGTACAGGTTCATGCATATGGTACTAGAATATGTAAGCTGCTTTAACGAACCATAACTGATACAGACTACAGCACTATTTCCTGAAGTACACCTTAAGTGTTGTGTTTTAAAAGTTAGATCTGCGTCTCAATACTTACTTTATATTACGCGTAAAGTAAAGCAATGATATTAAATATATTTATTTGACACAATCAAGAAAGGTATATCGTTGTAGCACTTAAATTAACTTAAATGCTTGATGTGTATATATTTAACAAAACTTCTTATGATCCAATATATCCATTGTGTTGCAATTTCCTCAGTTACAATCTAAAGCACTGTGTTCCTCACTAAAAAGATAATTTTGGGTTGTGTTACATATGCAACCAAGTAACAGCGCCTTTGTCGAATCAATGCACGTACTTTCAATGCAGAAGTTTTATTTCAATCATTTATTAAATCCCTGAGAAATCTTTTGCTTTGCACTTTGCTGTCGAAAACAAGTACATATATCTATTTCATTAATTCATATTTCCGTGTGTTAACGTCGCAGGATGATGTGACATAACATTATAGAAAAATATAAGTGCTTTAACTATTTTCTCCATCAGAGAATAGATACTAAGCATTTTTAAAAATAAAATACAGAGACAGCATTACGAAATGTCCTTAAATAAAGAGAATGAGTCATATCCTACTAGTTATAAACATCCTACTGAACACAATTTAGTAAAAAAAAAAATATAAATGCGCAATTATCTTCGTTCCACACTCACCCTTGGATTACAACTGCTACTTCTTTGGAAATATCCATTAATTAGTGTATGCACTAGACTGGTACTGGTAGTGTGAGGAAAAAAACGAGTCTTCTTCTGGGTTCTTTCTGAAAGAATGATATTAGTGATATACCATGACATGCCAGTATTTCACAAGAGCGTTTCGTGATACTCATAAATTGCGGCATTGGTCTTACACAGTTGGATTCAGTTCGTAACACGGTTGCAAGACATAACAAGTGAGTTCTGAGTTCATATTAGTTTGAAATTTATGTCATAATGTGCTGCCTAAACTAAAATTATTAAAACAAAATTATAGTTAAGATCTTTGGTATATATTTATCATGGTAAGAATTTCTAAAATCAGTACAGAATATGATGATATCGGATGAAACTAAATGATAAAAGAAATTAACAAAAATTAAGAAACTCTTTCCAAGCCACTATACGTGACGTCATTTTAATGTTAAATGTGTAAATTAATGTATACCATTATTATATTATCTAGATTCGTCAATAACATCAGTATTTCTGCGTAGTTTGCACTTCATATTAAACAATGTTGTTTTACACTCCCAAACCGCAATCTCGTTTCAGATGTTCTCTTCAATCAGCGATTATTTCATTCGTTTAATTTACTGTCATCCATGTTCTTCAGATACGGGCAGGCTATTGTCTTAAGAGAAAGGTTTTCCTTCAAAGAACAAACTAATTATCCTCAAAGACCTTTTCACCTTGAAATAATATTTAATACTGTAAAGTGATGTTCCACCCTATTCACCGGACATGAGTCTACGTGACTTTCATCTGTTCCCTAAGATGAAAGAATCACTGCGAGGGATGCGTTTCCGCACCAGAGATGTCATACTTCGAGCTATAGACTTCGATGTCATACTCTTGCAGACATCAACAAAGAGGGCACCGCTGCTGGTATCCTGCGACTTCCTGCATCTGGCAACTGGTGCGACATGCTGCAGGGAATTACGTTGAAAGTCTGTAGAAATCTTATGTTTGTACAATAAATGGTTCACGAAATATTTCTCTGTTGCCACTTATTTCATCCCAACCCTCGCAAATACACTTACCTAGACATGAACGTGAAACAGACAGTAGAAAGAAACCTTTGACATTGTATTCTCGAGCTGCAAAGAAGGAAATCAGAGCGTTTTGTTTTTGGATCACTATGCTGGTAATTTGTGATTGGCAAAGAAGAAAGCAGTATCTGCAGACGTCACACGAAGAAGACGAAGTTTACCTATTACTGTGCTTCAGTTAAACTACTGCAGGAATATTACGTATTCCAGCACGAATTTATTTTCGAATGTGCTTTCGAAAATAATTACTTTCCCCGTGACTCTTTTGTAGTTTACAGCTAGAAGACCTTGTTTGTAAAATTGGTAGTTTGTGCGTTAGGTTAAAATGGGTTATTCATTTAGTTAAATGGCCAATATGCATTTAATGTATGGCCGTGTCGATGGTAACGTTTTTTCTGCTCAACTTTGGTATCAAGAAAATTTTCTAAATCACCAGGTTCCAAAAGTAGGAACATTTAATGCCATTGACAGGCATCTTAGGGGAACTGGTAGTTTTAGTGCAATATGTGACCGTGGAAGACCAGGAACTCTTCCCCAACCTGAACACGAGGAACAAGTATTTAACGTAGTAGACGAACATCAGGAAATCAGTGTACGAAGAGTTCTGGCCAGAGAAGATGTTGTACCAAAAGTCATTTGGCGTCTATTGCACGAACAACTAGTATATCCTTGTTATTTACAACGAGTTCATGCTCTCGAGAGAACGAATTATCCCGCGACGAAACTTTTGTGAGTGCTTTGTGAGGCAAGCTACAGACAATCCCGCATTTATATTATTATTTCTGTTTTCAGATGAGTTTTGTTTCCCAAGGGATTGTATAATCAAAGTTCACAACCAGCACGTTTAGACAGAGGTGCACCCACATCATATTTTCGTCAACAATAACTAAAGGAATTTTCTGTCAATGTCTGGGCCGGTATGATTGTGAACAACCTTTTAGGACTATACTTTTATTCCACATCACTTAACCGGCCAACTCTATCGAGACTTCCTGCAACGAGAACTTCTGATTCTACTAGAGGATGTATCTCTGGATGTTCGACGTCACATGTGATTTATTCACGATGGAGCTCCAGCCTCATTTCTATGGACCAGTACGAATACCTCTAAATGACGTAATTTATGGAAGATGGATAGGTAGTGGTGTACCAGTTTCTTGGCCAGCTCGTTCACCCGATTTAAGTCCTTTGGATTTTTATTTGTGGGGCATTTGAAAGGCATTCAACGGAGGTTCGTGATCTATAAGATCTTCAACAACGTATCCACGACGGATTGTAAGTAATTCGAGATACGGCTAAATATTCGAATACATTCAGCGCTCATTTGCTAAGCACGCCCACGCTAGCATTCGCTCTGATGGTGGCCATATTGAACACATATTGTAAAATGATGATACTGTCAGGATACTATAGGATAAAAAGAGATATTCCTCTATTTACAAATGTCAATTTAATCGCCGAGTTTTTAAAAATGATGACATCCCAATTGTCTCGAAAATGAGTTAAGATATAGAAAGTGTAATGACTGTGTGGACACACCATGTGATATAACTAGACAAATATTCCCAGCCTCCTTCACGCAGTACTGATCGGTGAAGTTTCATGATACCTTGAAAAAGGAAGCAGCTCCAATAGCTCTTCCATGGCACATTCAGTATGAGCCTACTACATGATTACAGGAAGATAAACATATGTGCAGGTTAGTAGGAAACTCTGAACGGAGTGCCATATTATTTAAAAACTGGAGGTCATATTATTTAAGAGAAATTCACTTTCTCATACAAACGATATTTTTCCATTGACTGTGTAGAGTTCAAATATCTGGTATGCAGTTCTGATACGAAAGAATATGTTGTAGTTTTCGATTTCGTTGATTGTCTGCTCTGTTAAAAATTGATCCCATGCCTACAAGATGGGAAAGCGAAACGAACATGTCCTTTAGACAAAGCATACAAATTACCATTTCTAATAAATAAACATTAAGTGCAGGTTATTGTTAAAATTTTTAAGTATATGAGGTGTATTTGTAGATTTGTAACTGTGTGTGTGATGAGTCCATGTTTCGAGGAGGGGACGTTATTGTAAGCACAAGCAGTCCTTCACAAAGTAAATAAACAAACAATGTACATCCTCTCGGGGTGGAATGTCAATGATAGAATATGCATGGTCACGAAGAGAAGCCTTAAAACTTGGAAAGTAAATATATTACCTAAGAAATAAAACAAACCACTTTTCAAGATACTCTGAATGTGAAATGGGACTAACAGATATAATAAATGCCTTGTAGAAACCTTGTATATGATAGACTACAAATAAAAATGTAATAACCAATTTGAGTGATTTCATGTTATTATTGAATTTAGCATTGATGTTAATATAATATCAGAAAATAAAATTATGATTTAATTATCAGCATTCACTTTTCAAAGGACAAAATTGTTCTCAGTCAATAAGAAAATAGTTTTAAATGACGCATAGAAATCATATTTCAATCACAAATTTCAAATAACAAGCGATACTCGAAGATTTACTAAATATCAAATCCAAAATTAGATACCAAATTTCGAGTTTTATTTTTTTCATTGAAATTTAATATTTTCAATATTTTACGATACATTTTCGGTTTCTTATGAAAAATACAAAAGTTGTAAATTATATTTTATTTTATTGATTGATGTACGTAGGTCATTCAATATTGCTTGTTTACGTTTGATACAAAGGACTGTAGGTGGCATGTAACATAGGCTCACAATATACTAATACCAAAAAAGACCAATTCCCGAAACTACTGGAATACTCAACAGGTTTTCTCTATATAGTGATTAATTTTTCTTCGTAGCAGATAAGTATTCGGCAATAGAAGAAATAATGCTTTGTTGAGAAGTTGAAATTTCCCAAAGTCCTAAGTCTGTTTCAGGTCTAAAGGATGACGTCTCTCAACGAATATCCGTCCTGGGGAATAGATTGAATAATCTATAGATCTCAACGGATGTCATTTCACACAAGATATTTAACAACGAGAGGAAGGGGTTGTTAAGGTAGTGGCCACGATCCATTTTTAAGGTATCATCTCGGTGTGTGCTTCCTATGAAGAAAATTGACACGAATTCGAAAAAAAACAAAACGATCTCCAATATCAGAAAACAATGTTCTAAAAGCTGAACTACGAATGCACGGTAAATTTTAAAGGTAGCAGACTAGCCTGTCTTAAAAGTATCCATTCCGAATTTGCTTTGTGATACTGATTGAAATTCTGTATCAATCGATATAGCAGATTGGTACAGTCGCGGGACTAAACTTCCTTATAACGTTCAAATATTAAAAAAAAACTAACAAGAAGCTTTAACACCTATTTCGATCACTTGTGAGAAACTTGAATACGGTGAGCTCTGGAGAAAAATGGCGCCATCCATATATTCGCCTTCTTGGACTAACGTTATTGATTAAAAACCCTCAGTCGAGATGTCCAGTTACTATAGGGTTCTAGCGACTTCACATAAATTAATACTATTTAAAATCTTTTATTTACTGCATTAAATATTTTCCGGGGCCATGTTGTACTGAACCTATATGTGATCCTGGGATTAGAACCAGGGATCATAAGGAGACACAGTCATACTTCTTGGAAAATCCAGGTATCTTGTTCACCAGTACTTCAGACTACAAGGCCACGAAGTCCTGGGAGAATGTCCCTTGTTGTGTTTCGAATCCAGTCCTTCTGGGTAAATTCTAAGGATAACCAAAATTTCTGGATGACACATTATCTGGGAGTTGTTGTCGAAAAGGTCTGGATCAGCGACTTTCAGGAAATTTGCTTAGGAAGCGTAGAAATCTTTGTAGAACTCAGGTTTGTTGGAATTTTTGTAGAGAAATGAATAAGGCCAGAATTATGACCCATGAAAAGTGAGTGGAGTTGAGTTGATTTTGACTTCTAAATCACGCAGTTCTTACATTTGCTTTAAGTACAAATACCAGCATCCCCTGTTTCATAAGAAATGTGTTTTACGATGAACAAGTAAACAAACCTATTTCCTTACTCAGAGTTAAGAAAGTAATTATGTGGAGCAGTCACTCTTTTAAGACATATCTAAAAAGTAGTTCCTCTCTATAAACAAGTTATTGCAGCTAAATAGATATGTGTTCTGATATAAATATTTACAATGGGAAGTAAGCAGCTTTGTAGTACGTAATTCCTGATAATATCTTATCCCGATTTGGCCATCCACAACACAAAATATGGAGAGTTTTTTCTCGTTAATGGCACAAGAGCAGCAAGGTATGTGCCTATCATCCTTGCCCGGGAAAGCTATATCATCTCGGTATGTTTTATTTGAAGTTCATATAAATTATGTGAATATCTTGTTAACGTACACATTTGTCATTTCAAGTCGAAATATAATTATTAGGTTGTATTAACAGAGTCATCCACGAAAAAAAATGGCATATTTTTAAATGTTTAAATCAGCATATGGTCATGTTTTGTGCGTCTCAATATGGCTTCACTTTTGTCACAAGGAGCTATATGGAGGACAACTACTTTATTTAATACACTATCTTTATGATTCTATGGTAGGTAAAATAATGACGTGCAGTTGAAAATAACCACAAATTTCGATTTTTATTTTGGTACACATACTATCAAATAAGTATATTACCACAAACGTGGCATTTTTAGCACATTATTATATCTTGTCAGATCGTACAAACGTACTTGTAAATCGTAGAATGAGCAATTAACGATGCTGCTGTTCCGTTGGAAACAATGAATCTTCTGCATGAAAAAGCACTGTTGTTTTCCTTAACTAGACACAAATAAGTAATGTGATTCAATCGGGAACGTTTGATCTTAATATATGTAATCGACACACCATTTCATAAGTAATTTGGGTTTTCAAAATTCTTGATAAAACAACATTTTCTGTATACACAGCAAGTATAAGTTCTATCAGACTTACATGTCATAAAAAGTAAATTATTTTCCAATACTTAAGGTTCTCCAGACTGGGCCATTCATATATACAGAACCACTTGTTCGGTAAATTTGTTCAAATATACTTGGTTGACACTGGTATAGGTGGTAAATTCTGGTAGCACCACAGTAGGCCTCTATTATAGCCTATAGCAACGCAAGTTCAAAGTAGAGTTTGAATAGGAATCTGCGACGCGCAGGCAAGAACAGGGAGCCACTGATTTGAATCACTCCTAACTGAAGGAGCATATCACCAACGTGTAAAATTATCCCACATAGCGTCCGCCAGTCATGACATAGTATATCTTAATGAGAAAAAGCATATACACCATGGGATATATCGGTGCCCATCACATATTATAATGAACTTTACCGCAGTATCATTCAGTGGCCACAGGTAATTATAGTTACACAGATGTATAAGGCGATTGAAAGTAATGTAGTTAAATGTGAGAGATACGTTCCTATACTAGGCACAGGAGGTTTGGAATCGTATTACTGCTGTTGTGAAACTTCCAAATTCCTTTATAAATGTCTTTAGAAATGTGTTTCCTGACTTCTGTGACGGTTTACTTTTAGTATAGAGTCTCCACATTTTTAATCCGGTGTCTTTTCCTGTAATGTTTTAGCGTATGAGTTCTGTTTTCTCATTGAGTTGAAAAAGAAAGAAATTACATCATATTTAAAGGTCAATAAAATATTCATATCAGAAAAATGACAGTGTATTGCTATTTGCCCAATGTAAGCAGAGTATCAAGTTTGTTAATTTCTCATGAACTTGTTGGAAAGCGCAATGTGAAGTATTATTTTTACGACTTTCTCAAATGTAGAGCATTTTGTCTCTTTCGTTTGTCAATTAAACAATATTAAGATAAAATAAAGAAAACAAATATGAGCGGTAACAACACTATGGCTTACGCCCATCAAGGACAATTATATAATGCGTTGTAATAAATATCAAGAGTAAATTACTAATACCTTTTCATAGGAACATCTGCTTTTATGGTAAGCTCCATGGACTGAAATATTCGAAAAATATTCATGTATAAGAAACATTTCTCTTCTTCCTTGTCAGTGCTTAATTTCAAATGTACCTTTACCACCTTACTAATGAAATAAATGCTGAAACTTAAGAAGACAGAAAATGCTGTAAACTTAATTTGCTGTTTAAATAATTTATTTTCCAGGCTTGAATATATTAGTAAGTATATAGTCCTACCACGTTTAAGCTACTATTAATTCAGAGTTTAGGTTTAACATGTTAGACAGAAAATCTTTCACATGTTTTTAAATTATTCGCACTTACGGACTGCCTATATTCAATGGGTGTTAACAATAGAGATCAGGTGTAAACCGACTAGGAAGGTAAACCGATTTAGCGTTCTTTTGTCTGCATTTTTTATGTTAACTTGAGATAAACACTAAAGGGCTTTTAGTTAAAGAAAGTAGTATCATATATGATAGCAATTAAGCACTAAATGTTGTGAAACATATATAAATAAGTTAAACTCTGAGCATAAAAAATTCATAGATATTTCGAAACTTACTAATACAGACCTAAGCTATTGTTCTGAGATTGAAACCAATTCAGAAATAATTTTTGGTCTTTTCTATGGTCTTATATCGATAGTTTTTATGTCTTAGTTCTTATTTCGATTAGATAACTAATTTTTGATCTTATTTCGATAGAAGTGTGTTAAGCCCACTCAGCTTACGTCATTTTTCGAAACATGACGTTTCATTTGCCAATTTAGCGCTAACTTTGATTGCCTGTAACTATAAAAGTACACAAATTTTGAAATGTCTTGAAGGAAACTTCCTTCTTGTTTTAGTGTCATTAACACGTCCTCATTATGTATGAATACGCTTGTGATGTTTCCCCGGTTTCTCGCTATTACTTTGAATTATATTTCTCTTGTGGATAATCAGATTTATATACATACATTATCTACCTTATATAAGTATTCCAGTGGCAAGATTGCAGCAAAAGTTAATGTGATTACAATTCGAGAAAATGAAGTATGTCGGTTTATCCATATGACACATAAATGTTCCTGATTTTTGCGTTTCATTAATGGACCATATTTCATACAGATTTGAGCACAATTCCACGAAGCAGAACTTTGTATGAAGTATTGACTCGACTCAAATAAAACTGCATCTTATTCGTTAAATTTTAACGAACATCAATCCTGCAATAAAATACTTGCACCAACGGTAAATACCTTAAAGTAATATCTTTAAGAACATTACTAACCGAAATCCAAATATCTGATTTACACTCAGAGACGCAGACTCCTTTGCGGAGGCATGATGTTGAACTAAAATAAACCTTTTCAAGTATGTTACTTATCCAGCCAAGAAATTGCGTCTTTAGTCAAACACCTCGCATGTTATAAGCCAACAAGAAGTTTTATTTCAAAAACTTATTAAGTTCTGGACAAACAATTTGATACAATGTAGTTTACGGCTGTAAACAAGTATCATGTTTTTATTTATTCATATTTCCATTTATCCGCGTCGCAGGATGATGTCACATGACATATCGGACAGTATATTTACTAAGTATTTTAACATTATTTGTGACATTAGCAAAAGAAAATTAACATGCCTTTCTTAAATAAAATATAGAAGCAAACTTACGAAATTCTCCATAATAGGAGAATGAGACGGAGCATATTCGTTACAATACCTATCTTTATGGGAATAAATAAATAATTTCATATCTCATAGAACTATTGAGTTTTCGGATGTAGTAACCATACCTGTATCATTTATCTTCCAAGTCATATTCAGGATATAGCTCTCTACCAAGCGGTCGTGGATCAGTGGTGGCGAGTTGACTTATTATTCGGGAAGTTCTGGGATCGATCCGAGCGGACAATCATCCTGACTGTATATTTTCCTGAAACTTTCCTCAGTCATACGAGGCAAATGGTGGGATAGTACCGACACAATACGTCCATGCCGTCTACCTTCCATCATCCTCTCCACCTCCCTATTCCAAAATGAACCTCAGATGCTTAAGGCCTTAAAATATAATCAATTCAACGATAGATCTCTGCAACAAATGTTTTCAAAGCTGTCCGCGGGGAAATGAAGCTGTTGTAAAGCAATAAAATAACGCAAATAAATTTCTTCCACTCTCCCCCTTGTTTTTGAAGATCATGTAGAAGAAGGACGCAGGTCCACAATCGTTTGATAGTTTGTTGGTGCTTTTGCCAAAGATTTGAAGGGTGCTGTAGTTCTTGAAACCTCATGGCTCAGCTATTGTATCGTTATTTATGGCACGTTAGGTTTATCATTTTCTGCTAAGAACAGACAAAAACCCTACTGAGCAGCGATGTCTGATTCTTAATTAACTATCAATCAATTTTGATCATTTATGAAGAGTATGTGAGAACACTAACAGTCTCAACACAAAGTAGGAACTTGAAATTAAGAGCATGTTGACTTATTTAAAATACTATAACAACATTTTTATTCTGAGCAACAACTTGGGTTTTGGCAAACAATTGGGCGTTTCATCAAGGTCCAAGCACGGTCAACGCTGCTTTCCATATCATCACCAAAGATTCGCGTCTCCTCAGTCCTCATAG
>JAGDQP010015866.1:0-38120 GCA_022664845.1 Lepisma saccharinum | reverse complement strand
GTTTTGCGTTCTGACAACTGGAAATTGTCAGAAGTTTGGGGAATTAACTAGTTATATGAAGAATAGCTTACTTTTTAATTTCATCTTCTATATCACTATCTGTGAAAACTCACGACTACTAATCGTAATGCGTTTTAAATATCGGAGTTTTTTACATATTAGAAGTGTAAATACTTTCGAGCATATGCATTCAGAGGACCTGTTGCTAAATCTTACATTAGAATACAGTTTTGAGACCATATTTACTGTTTTCGAATTTAATACAAACACTTACATTTTTTTGAGTGCCTACTTGTAATGTAAAAATACCATTCTATCAGCAATGAGAAAATACAACAAAGAAAACGATATTCGCAAACTACAAAAATAAAAAAAAGTAATTTAAGGATGAGTGGAGATTCGAACTGAGGACCCCTTATACCGTAACCTCAAAGCCTAACCACTACTCCACGAGGTGGTTATTATATGGCAACTTGATACGCATTTATTGATGCACCGTTGATTGACAGTCTTCACTTCGAAAGTTAAAAAAGATTGTATGTCCTTTTTCGCACCATTTCGGGGAATATAATAGTTTCTGTCACATGATTATACAGCGCATGCATTATGTCTGTAACCTTTGTTTCCGTAATGTTTCATTTGACTGTGCATTTCCCTATTTTCAGTTCCAGATAGTACTAGATATATGGACTGTTTCGGTGAGCAAAAACAATTTCCCTGCGAATTTCCCTATGTTGCCACATTTCTGACTTTTTGACTTAGAATTTTTTCGACAATTTCTCAATATTTCATTTTTTGTTTCTAGTTTCATTATTTATCAATACTTTTGTGACAAAATTTCAGAAAATATTCGTTTTTACCTACTTTACAAGTAAAACAATCAAGCAAACGCCAGAATCCAAGGAGAAAAATATTATTTCTAAAAAACTGTCAAATAAAGACATGCGAAAAAAATTTTGAGCATGAGTGTACAACAGAATAGCAGGAACAAATGCTGTTAGCTACGGGACAGGTACTTTTAAGATTACATAAACTTTGGTGTTAATATGTGAATTTTTAATAGCCGCCATTTGCATGGAAGGAGTTGAGGTTGCTCTTTACAAACTATTTAATGCTAACTATTTCTTGAGTTTCTAGTGTATCTTTTAGCTTCTAAAATTAGGAAATCTTTGTTAGCTAAAAGTTGTGTAAAAAAGAGAAAAATAAAGAAAGGCCCACCACAACATCCACCCTGTGTATTTTTTATGACATTTGATTATTTATTCGAAAACACATGAACCAAATTGTCACTAAGTTCACAAAATCTAAATCCTGTCACTCACAAAATATTAATCTTGCCACTAAGTTCACAAAAAGTAAAACTGATACAACCAAGTTCAGTTGGTCGCCTTAAGTTCTTAGAGTCCTTCATGCTAGGGAGTTTAGTCGTAAAAGAAAAGTGTACTCACAACGCTTTGCATGGTCAAAAGCAGATAAGTAAAAATAATAACGTTATTGATTTTTTTGTACTATTAACAACCAAATTCCCTGACCTTTTCAGGTACTCCAGGTTTTCCCTCACCAAAATTACATTCCTTGACTTTTCCAGGTACCTGGTAACTCTGCTATAACTTGTGGGTTATCTGCGCTTATGGATTGAACTTCTCTAGCAGCTTGGTGTCATTGTGTAGTACTTGTTACGAGTTTAAACTCAATTCCTTTTCTAAAAATGGACATCCCCCTTCTTTCTCTGTACTCTTCACTTGGATGATAAACTTAAAAGTCAGTTCAAATGTTTAAAATACGGTAAATAGATCTGTCAGAGTTGCTGTAATCTAAATAACACAGACATCTATCATAGTAGAGTTAACATACATACATTATATTAAACATATGGAAGTAGTTGTACTTTAAAAGTATTGAGAACTTTTTCTCAGTATCGAATTCTTTATAAATCTTTCAAATTAAAAAAATCCCCTTTACACCCCCTAAAGTACCGATAATAGCTACCAAGCGAGATTCAGAACGAATCTTATTGAATTTATTGCATTGTATTTAGGGCCTTTAGGATGCTAGGATAGCATTATTTGAATCATGCTAGGATAGTAGATGGGATGATTGTGAGGATGTAAGCCAAGGCAACCTTGAATGTGCTATCCTGTGTGGTTATGTAAAAGCTCCAGAAAACCATGTCAGCATGGATAGCAGCTGTATTCGAACCCAGAACCTTCCGAATGCCAGTCAACTTAACTAAGCCAGGACAGCTCGGTCTTGAAATGTTTTATTTATTTATGACCTTTAAAGAGGAAAGAATGTTGAAAGAAAGTCAGTCAAGGCCTATTTTGATTTTGAAGGTACCATCCCGGCATATACCTGGTGCGACTGAGGAAAAACACTGTAAAATTCTCCGGCAGGATTGGTAGTTCCTTCAGTCTTTCCCAGGAACATAGTTGAACAGATACTTCTTAAACGTATCGAATACCGATACACGATACTTGCGCAAAAAAGTATCTGTTACGATACTTAAAAGAAAAAGTATCTTGATATACCGATACAATTCAAAAGTATCGAGATACTTATACGATACTTCCTTATGCTTTACATTTTCATCACGTATTTCTTTAAAAAAATACAAATTACATTTTAATAGAATACATTAAACATATTATGTGAAATTCATAATGTAAAACTGCCCATATGACAGATATAAATAGAGATACTAAACAAAACTATAAATATAGCAGCAATAAATATATGTACTGCTTTACTGTAGACGGTAAAAAATAGCTGTGCTAATTCAACATCATGCAATATCCCAGTGTGACTACCACTTTTTGTGTGTTAACACAACACACGCTGTTGATTTCAGTACTGGGAGAAATAAAGCTACGGCTGCAGCGAAATTTGAACATGGGTTGCTCAGTTAGAAGTCGAGCGCCTTACCGACTTGGCTAAATTGTCCGACAGGAAAAAAAATACTAGATGCAAACGACATTTGAATTAAACGACTATACTATAGATTCAAACAGTGTAGAGGACCAAAAATATGTTGCTGAACCCCCAAAACAAACTAAGTTACTTGCACGACTTATCCCATGGTTTAATCACTTTCTATTTGTCAACTGGGAACCAGAATTCCCACTCATTGATAATATTGCATGTATATGAAAGGAAGATGGCGACAGCCAAACAGTTGACCAGCATTACGTGTTTCTTATCGTAACAACATGTCAAACGCTGCGTTTGCTTTCATAGAAATGGAACATATTTTCAATGAATGGGAATTCTGATCCCTAATTGACACGTGAAAAAGTGATTAAATCATAACATAAATCGCGAGAGTAACTTTCTTTGTGTTTGGGGTTCAGCAACATTTTTTTTATCTCTATACTGTTTGAATCTAGTGTTCTTTCTGTCTGGCGATTTAGCTCAAACGGTGTAGTTGGTGTACTGCTTAGCACAGGAACAGTTGTGTTTGCTTCGCTGTGCTGTGATCTCTAGTTCGAGTGCCGAGTAGTAGACGCGTGGTGTTGTTAGAAGTCAAGTGCGAGTTATCGTCAAGTGGACACAGTTGTGAACTTGTTTTCTGTTTTTTCATTTTCCTTTCTCATTAGAGTTTTCGTAATCAAGTGATAGCAAGTGATTTACCATGTTGAATGCTTCAACACAGCGTATCGCCAGAAAACACTTTAAAACTGGATTTTCACAATTATCGGCCCTCAAAGTTAGGCATGGTACCGAGACCGAGACTAAGGTCCAGGAATCGAGACGAGACAGACACACTATGCATTTAATTTTAACAGTGAATGAGTTGCTCCACCTTATAGTGCTTAAAAGAGACCGGCCCCATTATTTTATTAAAATAATAGCTCCACCACGTAATGATTTCTATTGACGGGCGCCTTAACTGCCACCGCAATGCCCAGAATACCTGAGTAAGATAAAATGAATTGTATGGGCGGTAACAGCACTATGGCTTACGCCCGTCCCGATACGGGGAAGCCCCTAATTTTCGTCACGTCGAAACTTAGCTGTTATTTGCTTAAAATACGAAAACTAAAACAGAAAAATCATTAAAAAGCTGAAAGTGTAAAAAGTCTCCAGTGGACACTTACTGGTGTAAATGGCCAGTACTATATGTAATAAAAAACTAAAGATGTATAATGGCTTTAGCATGAGTTAAAACCGTGAAGGCTGTAAATGGGCCTTCACGAATACCTGAGTCTGGCGCCGTTACTGACTGTTTGATTGATAGAGGCAGGTAGAGCAAATGAAAGGACCGGAATTTGTCTTTTCTCCCTTCACCTTTTACTTTAAAATATAAGTCCATTAATTTAATAAAAAGAGTCTCCCGTACGAAACTATGAAGACTGTGTTTGAGGTACAAGAGTAACTCAATTACCCTTTTCTCTCAAGTTTTATGTTTGCAGTTGATGATGGCCCAAACAACAGATTGTTATCTGGTAGCAGTTGGCCCAAGTAGCCGGGTGACTACCTGGCAGAGAGGAAATATAGAGTGCCCAATCCCGTGGCATATCTGGGCTAGGAGTGCCTATCCCGTGGCGGATCAGGCGGTAGCAAGGAGTGGTCTATCTAGTAGCAGATCAGGCCAAGGTGGTCGGTCTATCCCGTAGCAGATCAGACCTGGGACGAAGAGGAGAGAGGTAGTGACTACTCCTGGGAGCAGAATAGTAAATTCTGCTGCGACTTGGCGGCTTTTATTCTGTTCTGTTCCGCCGACTCCGCAGTTTCCGCTGTCTTCTACTCCGTCGGCTCCGTCCGTTTTCTGCTACTGTTTACGAGTAGAAGCACATGCTTTTACTCGCTCATCGTACTCCGCCTTTTACTACTGTTTGTTTGTAAAGAAACAGCACGTGCTACGGATAGCTACGAATATTTCACGGCATATTGCGCGTAACTTTACAATATATATCCCAGCGATATCCTATTTAGATCCATGATATGGGTACAATGTACCAGAATATTTGGTATCAAATAAGAATTTTTTCGTAAATATAATTGGGGCATCCCCAGGAATGTCTTTAGGATATGCGCTCATTCTGGACATTCAGATATTCGTAGAATATTCAACGCATATACCAAGAATATTGTAGAATATCCTTGGGATATTGCAACGAAGATGTTATTAGCATATTAGAAGAATGTACTGGCGCTGTGTGGGGTAGAGAAATGTTGAAGAAAGTATCAAGTACCGAAAGTCAGAAATAAGTACCGGTATCGAGAAATTCAGGTATCGACCCATCTCTAACTTATATAATACTTAAAATTACATATATATAATTTACATTGTAGAAGAATATTGAAAAAAAAAATACCAAATACCGAAGGTAAGGAATAAGTACCGGTGTTGAGTATTGAGGAATTCTGGTATCGACCCTTATCTATATTACTTTTAATTAGATATGAAGTGTACAGGGACAAAAGGGGAAATGTGCATGATTTGTGTGTGTGTGTGTAAAACGCATTTTAAAACCCAACTTTCCCATTTACTCCTATGTTTCTCATTTTAAATACCGCTAAAACTTGGTGATTTTTTGAGCTTTTGGAGTCAACTTTCCTGAGCACTTAGCTGTCTGTCATTGTGTACTCTGCAAAAACTGTACCTCTGAATAGTTTGTACCCACAATTTTCCAGCGGCGAACCCAGGGTTAGGTTTAGAGGGGCTGTTCTTTGCCTCCCAGTTTTTGGGAGGGAACAGATTAATAGGAAAAACGATGGTCAAATAAGAATCCCTGTGCCCGTCACTGCCTCTGAAAAATAGACCGTATAATGTACCCACAATTTTTGAAAATTAATGACGGGCACAGGGATTCATATTTTACCATATTTTTTTATTATTAATTAGTTCCCTGCCCCTCTAAACCCAACCCTGGGTTCGCCACTGCCTCTCAAAAATTGTAAGCACAAAATTGTCATTTTGTGCCTACTATTCAAAGGTACAGTTTTTGCAATGTAGTACTTATTACGGGTGCAATCTCATTTTTTAAAGTGCACCTTCCCCTTCTTTACCTGTGCACTTCCTATGTATAATTTGCATTGTAGAATATATTGAGTTCCGAAGGTCAGAAATAAATACCGGTATCGAATATCGAGAAATTCTGCTATCGACCCACCTCTAATTTATATATCCTAATTACATAATGTATCATTTGTATCGTAGAATAAAGTTGAAGAAAGTAGCGAGTACCGAAGGTCAGAAATAAATACCAGTATCGAGAAATTCTGGTGTCGACCTATCTCTTATCTCTCTCTCTCTCTGTATATATATATATATATAAATCACAGCCATATTCAATCCACTAGTGGATGAGGCCTCTCCCTGAAGGGAGGAGTTGGTCTACTGCTCCCACGCTGACCAGACGGGTTGGGAGAGGAGAGCCGAAGCTCTCACTGTGATCGCCACTGTCTTTTATTCACAGCAGCTCCCCAATTGTCCTCACGATGCTGGGTCAACACCGAAATATTTGAATATTTGAGCCCCCATCGGGAATCGAACCCGGGACCGCTCGCATTGAAGTAGAGCGCGCTACCGACTAGGCTACGCAGGAGCTCATATATATCATCATCATCATCATCATCATATTCAGCCGTTTTCTATCCACTGCTGGATGAAGGCCTAGGGTGGTCCACCTAAAACTAGCACCTCAAATATCTCGGCTCCTATTTCACATAGAGCTTTGAAATAAAAAAGTGCATTCATTACTAAGTTTCATGGCAAATCCAATGGTAATATTTTCAGTGTCAGTGGCGGACCGGGAATACTCATACGGGGGCTCAACTTCAAAATTTTAAATGGAAAGTGGGGTAACTTTTCACTTCTTTGGAACAAGAAGTGAAAATGGAACAGCTTTTAGAGGAAACGTAATGTAATATTTCATACGGTTTGGGAGCTACAACAGCCAATTGTTATTGGAACGACAGTATGGGTATTCCCGGTTCGCGACACTGAAAATGTTACCATTAGATTTAGGAGCTGAGTTATTTGAGGGTGGTAGTTTGAAATACCATACTCCAGCAATTGGCTGTCGTATCTGCCAAACCGTAGGAAATATTACATTATGTTTCCCCTAAAAGTTGTTCCATTTTTAC
The DNA here is from genome assembly GCA_022664845.1 of Lepisma saccharinum. Taxonomy (NCBI): domain Eukaryota; kingdom Metazoa; phylum Arthropoda; class Insecta; order Zygentoma; family Lepismatidae; genus Lepisma; species Lepisma saccharinum. The sequence continues at coordinate 31,031 of JAGDQP010015866.1, read as the reverse complement.
TTCTTGTTCCAAAGAAGTGAAAAGTTACATCACTATCCATTTAAAATTTTGAAGTTGGCCCCTCCCATGGGTATTCCCGTTCCGCCACTGACACCGAAAATATTACCATTGGATTTGCCATATGCAGCTTAGTAATGCACTTTTTATTTCAAAGTTCTATGTGAAATAGAAGCCGAGATATTTGAGGTGCTAGTTTTAAGTGGACCACCTGTATATACGAAATTCCCAGACTTTTCTAGGTTGTCAATTTCCCTGACTTCTCCAATTTCTAGGTCGAGTGGTCATCACGACTGGTTAAGTATCCATCTTTATACAAAAATGCTGAAGTAGTCTTGATGACATCAACATGCTAGTTGTCATAATGAAGGAATAATTTTTTCTGCTGGGGGTCCCTGATACAGTATCAAACTCCTCGTTATTACAGTGTTTGAATATACTACAATCTGGTACTTCCCCTCAAAAGTTTGAAACTTATTTCTATCCTCCAGAATACCCTCTCCATTTCTATCAAATTAGTTTTTGGTAAAGTGAATTCCGAACTACTCCGTTCAATAACTCCGGAGAAATCTGAACCCGTGGCTACGCGCACAGAAGGCGCGAGTGCTAATCTCTTGATCACCTCGAGGTCGGCTTGCTTTTCATAGCTGTGCTTAGAATTGCTTAGCTTCAAAGGGGGAAGGAGTGTATTTTTAGCAAGCAAGAATATATGAAATTTTATTCATAATATTGTATTTTATTTCTACATTCTTCTTCTCTGTTGTTAATTATCATTGTCACTTTATATTATTATTATTTGTATTCGTGTTCGCCGCATACAGTTTGAATTTGAATTTAGGCATCTCAGGGTGGGATAGGAAAAGAAGAGGATGTTGAAAGCTATTCAGTCAGGGCCTAGTTTCTAGGTACAATTCCGGCATTTGCCTGGTGTGACTGACAAAAACCCGTGGACAAACCTTAAGTCAAGATTGGCGGTCGCTGGGTAAGCCACTGTTCTACCAACTGAGTTTCGGTCGCTCGGTTGTGGCATGCCGTTAAGTAATTTCGAACATGTACTAGTAAACAATGTTTTTTTTCCTATACATCAGTCAGAACATGCTCAAAAGCTTTCCGCCACTCAGGGGCGTCGTTTAAGGGGGAGATTCCCCCTCCCCCCAAAGTTACCAATATATCAAGAAGATGGTAAATTAGCGTAGTTGGCAATATTAGTTGGAAGAATGCCATTATGTCGAGTTGACTCAATCGGGTTAACATTTTCTTAGCTACCGCGTGATTTGCTGTAAATTATCAATTACTTTATGGACTTGGGATAAATTTCATGTAATTTCGTATTCTGAAACTTACATGTTCATTTTTAACTTCACTTCTTGTAACTGACCACAACTTCACTTTTGTTCATTTAATATTCCTAAAACATTTTGAGGGGTATTTAATGAAGAAAGCAGGCAGTTGTACACACTGACAAAAGCAGCCTTCAACGTCAACGTCACGTATGCCAAGTGTCGGAATTGAAGATATTCCGACTTCTGGTATGGATGAAAATAATACGGAAGACGACGTATCTCGAAGCTTCCCGGTAGAAGTAGTCAACGAAGAAGTTGCAGTGAATTTACCAGGTGTATACATAAGTAGTTTCCGGTTCACCTAAGAGATGGCGCCAGAGAAAAGTACGCAGCGTATTCATTTGACACATACGTCATTTTGTTCGTCTGACATTAAACTACAAACACACACAAGTTGAGTCCGCCAAACACTAGCGTCTTTGTTTTATCGTTCAGTGATCATGTCGAAGTTTGTGCCTGAAAAAGAACATTTGCGGCACGCATTGCTTTTCTTATTTAATCAAAAGAAAAAGGTCGTTGAAAGTCATCGTGTGTTGGTAGAAACATACGGTGAACACGCTCCATCGATTAGAACATGTGAGACATGGTTTCGACAATTTAAAAGTGGTGAATTCAATGTGAAAGACAGTGCGCGCTCTGGTAGACCACAAAAGTGCGAAAACGAGCAATTGCAGGCGTTATTGGAGGATGAGAAAACTCAAACTCAACAGCAAATCTCAAAAGCATTAAATGTGTCACAAGAAACAATCAGGAGACAGACGTTTACGAGCAATGGGGAAGATCAATAAACTGGGTAAATGGGTCTCACACGATTTGAATGAACGTCAAATGGAAAATCGCACAGTCACCTGTGAAATGCTGCTTCAACGGCACGAAAGAAAATCCTTTTTGTATCGAATTGTGACGGGTGACGAAAAATGGATTTATTTTGAAAACACGAAGCGGAAAAAATCGTGACTTTCACCTGGCGAAGTCGGTCCTTCAACACCAAGGTTAAATCGCTTCGGCAAGAAGACATGCTTTGTGTCTGGTGGGACCATAGCGGTATTGTGTATTATGAACTCTTGAAGCCCGGCGAAACCGTTAATGCACAACGCTATCGCCAACAAATGATTAATTTAAATCACGCATTGATCGAAAGACGACCGGAATGGGCCCGAAGACATGGCAAAGTGATTGTGTTACACGACAATGCGCCGTCTCACACAGTAAAACCAGTGAAAGACACCTTGAAATCGCTTGGATGGGACATCCTTCCGCACCCGCCGTACTCCCCAGACCTGGCGCCATCTATCACCTCTTCGCATCAATGGGGCACACGTTCGCAGAGTAGCACTTCAGCAATTTCGAAGACGTTGGAAAATGGCTCGACGAATGGTTTGCCGCAAAAGACAAGCAGTTTTTCTGGCATGGTATGCATCAATTACCTGAAAGATGGGCGAAATGTGTAGAAGTCGATGGCCAATGTTTTGAATAAAACAAAATTAATTTCCCTTGAAAATTACGTGTTTTCTTTACCACAAAAACTGGCAAAAACTTATGCATACACCTGGTAGTGAATGAAGAAGCTTGTGACAATAAAAATTTTGGAAGTGAAAACAAGGATAATATAAATAGTGAACATATTTTGAATACTACAATCCCAGAGGCAGAAATAGCCGATAGTGTGTCTCATTCACGGCTAGCATGGGTTGAATTTATGGGTGAAGTCTTGTTAGATAGGTGCCGTGATGCAAGAGAGTTAGTTAGTAAACTTGAACAGAAAGAGTGATAAACGAAAAACTTTCTACGTATGAAATATTAAGTGAACTAAAAGAAGCATGCGAAAAAGCTGTGGGCAATGGTGAACAATTTCTACGTAACTTAGAAGTCGAAAATGATTCTGTTGTTGAAGAGGGTTCAGATAAAGGCGATTCTGTAGTTGAACATGATCCTGGACTAAGACTACACAATCTTTCGAACAATCAGAAGAATTATCTAATACGACTAGGCCCACATCAGCCAAACTTAGCGCGTTTTGCAAGTGATGGGAAAGCCAGATTTTATCCATTATAGTTCAAGGAATTTGAGTACTTAAAATACAGTACAGTTAAAGACTCAGCTTTTTGTTTCATATGTTTTCTTTTTCCGATTGCGGTAGACAGAGAAAAGAGTGAAGAATCGTGGTCAAAAATTGGAGTCAGAAAAAATGAAAAGTTTTGGAAAAAAACAAGTTGGGGAAATTACAGATGGATTTCTCTTCTACAGCACACAATTCAGCACTGTATAGTTACTGCAATTTTTGTTAAAAGGGCGTCATATTGACGTTCTTCTTGACCAGAAAAAAGGTCGGTGTTAATCGAAGAGGAGAAAGTGAAAATGCACAACAGAGAAATTGATAAGATTTTACTAGATACTTGCAGAATGTTAGAAAAACAAACAAGGATCTGTGGTTCAGGATCAGATCCAGAAAACGGCAACTTTGTTTAAATAATTTAATTACTCTCAAGATATAATCATGTTTTACGAAGCTGGATTGAGGGGAAAAAACTATGTCCATATCATGTAACATAGACTATATGAGTACTCGGTCACAAAACGAGTTGATTTCCTTAGTTGCTGACGAGATCAGAAAAAGTGTGGTTCAGGACATTCAAGCTAGTGAGTTTTACTCAGCAATGGCAGATAGTACACCCGATATCTCACACAAAAACATCCTTTCTGTTGTAATAAGAAGCGTTGACGAGAATTGTAAGATTAGAGAACATTTACTAGAACTGACAGAGTGCACAGATAAAATAGGTCAAGGAATTGCGAAGCAGGTTTGTGATAGTCTACAAGAAAAGGAAACTTAAATATCTTTGATAGCCTTTCAATCGTACGATTTTGCAAGTAATATATCTGGAAAATGTAATGGCGTACAGAAGAAAGTGTCAGAAATTGTTGGTCATCGGATTCCTTATATACCATACCAAGATCATCGTGCAAAATACTGTAGTAGAGCATAGCTGCAACGTAAGCATAATTATAAAACTACTTTTCAACACGCTGGAAGCACTAGATGTGTTCTTTACTTCCAGTACAAAGAGATTTAAGCACCTACACAAGAAAATTGAAGAGGTTGAAAATGCTATTCAATTAAAGAATTTGTCTCAGACTCAATGGACAGGAAAAGCCGAATCCATAAAAGCTATTAGTGCATCTCTTTAGCTCATTTTTGATGTCTTGGACTCTTCCAACGATGATGAATTTGATTCAGGAACCAGATCACAAGCGTATTGCCTGTACAAGAAAATCAAGACGTTTGTTTTCATACTTAGTTTGTTCTTCATGAAGAATGTTATGTACAAGCTGAAAATATTAACTGAAACTTTGGAAACACCTGATCTAAATGTAAGTGATTGCATTGGAGTGATAGTGAGCACAATTAACACTGTAGATGCGATCAGTAATGATTCCACTGGAATGAATGACTTGATTGAAAGCGCCATCGCATTTCCTAAAGAAAAATATGTTGTTGAAGCAGAATATGACTTCCAGCTACACCACAGACGAGGATCCTTCCATAGAAGTTAGATGAACTTGCTCACAGTGAAACTAACATGAATTTAAAGGAGTTCAAGATTGTCCAAGATACTCTGTGCTGTGGTCTTCGAGAAAACGTAACTGCAATAACAGCTACCATCTTGCCTCTACATTCAATTTTCCAGTTCCCCTTGAGAAAGGAAATTTTGACTGTTCAGGCAGTGGAAGAGGCAGTTAACATGTTTCCTGCAAAACTAAGGTCCAATGTTTGTGCTCTGCAAAGTGAGCTAGAAGTTTTATTTGATGTATGTAACGATAAGTCTGTTACAAGTATGGAATCGGTGACTGACACTGTGATAGAATGTAAAACACCTTTAAGTCAGGCCTTTAAACTGGTAGTAACGGCAGGATATAGGATGTGTACGAACGAAAGAATAATAACCAGTTAAAATTTGTGAAGAGAACTCTGAGATCAACAATGACTGATGAAAGAATGGACAATTTAATTGTTAAAGTGTGAAGCAGAAATTGGTGATAAGGTTCACTTGGAAAACGTCATTAATAGGTGGTCTGAGCTAAAACAAAGAAGAATTGTTGTGAAAAGAATTTTGCTCTGTAAATATTGTTTAGGTGTTAACAAAACCCTGTAAATATTGTTTAGGTGTTTGCTGTAAATATTGTTTAGGTATGTAAAGCCTAAAGGTGTTTAGGTGTTTGCTTTTCACAATTAAGGACGTATGTAAATTGTAGTATACTCCTACATAAGCAGCATTCAACATAGCCTATCACTACGTTTTTTTAAATTTTATTTCTACAATTGACCGTACAGTCTTTCACCAGTTCTGAAGGTTTTCGTGGAGATTGGCTGACGGGTATGCATCTAGACTGGCCATAAATACTGTTCCAAACTTTAGGTACATCATGCGCTACTTAGTCGTAGCAGAAAAAATACTCTTGTTAAATCACCAGTTGCGCATCGTAAATGATGATGTTTCTGATTTAAGGTGTTAAATTGAGTTTCATATCTGAGTCAAATAACCATAGAATAGGGCGAATATGAAAATAGGGTTGCTGTAATAGTTTTGCATGAGGTTGGTAAAATTGCGAGTGAGATTTTCAAAACAGATCGAAAGCTGCAAATTAGCACTGTTAATGTACCGGACGACCCCGTGGCTCAAGTGTCAGAGAGTCCTACATGTTCAGTATTTATGCTTAGACTAGATAGTTATTTGAGTTGGTTAATTTGCATCAAGACTTCGCGATTTCAAATGTGATATCCCCCCCCCCCCTCCCAATCGTATAGTGTTCGCTACTCCACTGCCGCCACTCTTAAATTGTATTTGAAAGAAAAAACATAACCTTTACCCTGATGAAAGTCTAGAATATTTAGTTATTGACCATACATGGAGATGGAAGAGGCAGGAGATTCTGATGGCCTGTTAGTGTATTTGGCGGCAAATGAGAAAGCAGTTCATGCCGACTTTTTCAATGATTTCGAAGACATATTTGATGATGATGATCTGCAGTGACTGTGATGGTGGCCTTCCGAATCTTCTGAACTTAATTTATTTGCCAGAAATTATGTTTCTATATATTTATATATTTTAACATGCAAATTGAAAGAAAATATGTTATTGAAATGTAAAAAAAATATAAAAAAAAATGTAAAAGTCTTAAATATGGACAACTTTTATACATAACACAGTACATAACGTACAAATAGATACACGTACAAATTACACTGGATTCCCGGAACAAAATAATGAAAAATCAAGATTCTTCCATATTTAAAAAGGTGTCGCTATATTTATTTGCCGGTCATATATATCTTAATCTTTTATGGAAATATTGTAACAGTTACGGGAAACCACATTTTAATTACTTTGATTAGCTCAGAGATTTGTGAAATTTCTCTTTCGTTCTAAACTCAGGCTCCACAAGGAAAAATAACTCAAATATTTAAAAAAAAAAAAAAAATAGAAGTTAGAATTTTTTTAAAAATTTCATTTTAAGGCCTTTGGAAAACTTTGGCTCAGGTCGAATGGCTGATGATGAAAATTAGTGGAGTGAAGGAAGTGAGAGGAAACGGGAAAACCTCGAGAAAACCCACGCACAAGGTGTTTTCCCACCACAAAGGCCACATGGCATGAGCCGGGATCCCACGCATCCGAGGTGAGCGCTTTACCACTGAGCCACTTATAGGCTCTCTATAAGTTAGAGTAAAAAAAATCAATGCATAGAGAATCAACTACAGAAGCAAAATTAAAAACATATTAAAATAAAACAAATTTAGAAAAAACAAAGTACGTTTAGGGTTCTTTAGTACTAACGTATTTTCAGAAACAAAGTAAATGTATACAATCAGTAATCTTTGTACTACGAGCCTTAAAGTACTCCTACGTGGATCACGACATTAAATGACTCAAAGATCGGAAAAACAAATTTTTCCACGTGAATTATAACGTAATCTTAAATATCTCACATTGAAGAATTAAGACAAATTCCGTCTATTTAAATAATCGCTAACATTGTTTGACATTAACTATTCCTTTGCCTCTGGAAAACCTGGAAAAACAAGACCCCAGTAAGTAATAGTCTCTTCAGGGAATTATTTCTTTACCTTTTGATCCACCAACGAACAAGAGTACTATTCGCTTATTGTGATACATTTAAAAATTTATATGAAAAATCTATAAATCTGAATGATCGCTCACATAAAAAGTTCGTTTTACACTTAACGCTTATCAAGTAAACATAACCTTTTTGTATATATACTTCAGTTAACAGAAGTAATATGATCATTTTATCATCTCGTTGAAACACTAAATACACAAATATTCTAATTAGGAAGTCTTGAAAACGTATCTAAAACTTCGGTCTTCCAATATATTCATAAACCACGCTCTTTCTTTCATGCACATAAACTTTAAAAAAAAAAAAAAAAACTCCAAACTTAAACCTAGTACAATGTCAGCAGAATATTCAGCTTTTGTTAATTTCTTGCATCTTATATTTTTTCTCCAGTAAATATTATGGCAATACGATCTTTTTACTGCATTCATTGTCATAGAGAAACTGTTTGTGGCCTTCCCGTTGTTCTATGAATAATCAAACTGTCCTCACCTTGAACACAAAAACAAAATAATAAAACAACAGTGAAACGGAAAGTAAACTGTACATTAACGTATTGAGACATTAGATAATGATGATGTCATCTACCTCATTAAAAAGTATGTCACAATTCACTGCAAGCGCACTCCATATCACGAAATTATAATCAGTAATAAGAACAGATGAATTTTATTGATGGACATTGTAAGCTCGAGGCGTTTCTTCGAGATCTGTACTCGTATGTCCTAAATTGAAGATAGAAACTGTTTCATTCATTCGAAGTGTCTTGTTCGCTTAAAACACTTTCAGGTACCACTTTAGCTACTTTCCTTGGTTCTTTGTTGTACGTCTTAGGACACTGCATTTCAGACCAGCTGATTGGAACCATAGGAACTCCTGTAACAAAGAAATTATTATATTTTTAGATAATGATAGTAACTGTATAATGTTAAAAAAAATACACATTACTGAATGTTCTGATTCCGAACGAAATCATAATAATAATAATAATGAATGAATGAATAGTTTATTAACGTGTTGAGGTCCATACAACACTAGTCTTCTGCTACAAAATAAAGTGTAATAGAACAGACAGTAAAAGTAAAAAAGAAAAAAAAAATTGGTCATTACATGGATCAATAAAATAATTACAACTTGTACTTAAAACTTGCATTATGATTAATACCACTATTAGAATGTAACTAAGTTGGATTAAGTTCATTAAAACTGTCAACCATTCTTTTCAGCAAATTATTGTTTTCTCTCTCTCTCTCTCTCTCTCTCTCTCTCTCTCTCTCTCTCTCTCTCTCTCTCTCTCTCTCTCTTTTTTTTTTTTTTTTTTGTGTTTAAAAGGTTAGATTTTCTAGTAAAATACATAGGTACCTGAGTTGCTAAATTATCTAAAAATATTTACACTGAATTTTGTTATTCAAGATCTCCTCTATTAATTTACTTTCTACTTCTCTCTTTCTTATGTACAAAGGTTCTAATTGTAAATACTCACACCATTCATTATAACTGTATCTGTAGTAAGAAAATTTACATTTATAGCATAACAATCTTATAAACAATTTTTGAATGGCTTCCAACTTTTTCCGTTTATGTTTTAGTGTCAGTACTCCAGATATTAACAGCATATTCCAGTTTAGTTCTTACAAGAATCTTGTATAGTAGAACATAGGTTTGGGCTCTGGCAATTTCACCCCACTGATTAAATATAAATCCAATCAGTTTTTTACAACCCGTTGTGATAGCAGTAAGATGCTTATGGAATTTAAGCTTATCATCAAATATTACTCCCAAATCCTTAACCGTGTGAGCTTTCACTATGCTATCTGACCTTATTGTATATTTACTAACCATATAACTGGTTTTATGAGTATAACTTATAAAGTTTGTCTTAGTAGTATTAACTTGCATTTTGTTATGCTTACACCACTATTCTATGTTATTGATATCCATCTGTATTTTTTGATTGTCTGTACTTCTTTTAACCTTCCCTAATAACTTTAAGTCATCGGCATGGAGAATAGGGATTGTATAAGAAACTGTGGTATATAGATCGTTAATAAGTATATTGAATAGTAATGGACCCAAAAGGGGAACCCTAAGGTATACAATTTCTTATAATTTCTGTAGAAGAACAGGTTTTGTTACGCCTGATCTGAAAAGTTCTGTTATGAAAGTAACTGGAAAACCATTTACGTAAATTGGTAAAACTTTGGTAAACTTTATTTTTATATGGGTTAGTAACTTTGGACTTCGGCCCGTCACGATTCGCCTTTAGCTGTTAAAAAGTCCACACCCATGCCCCTGCCGGAACTCGAACCAGGGACCTTCGAGCCGATGGCCTACCGCCGCAGACCACTCGGCCGGCATTACGTAAATTGTGACAGTCACACCTTGCTCAACTTTGCAAGCAATACAGTGATTAACCATATCAAAAGCTTGGGAAAAATCAAAACGTATTACGTCGCATTGCTCCTTTCTTTGTATGCACCCTTGTATGTAATGAATAGCCTGAATCAGGTTTGTAACTATAGATTTACTTGCTAGAAAACCATGTTGATTGTCATGAAACACATGCTTAAGTTTAATTTAAGATGTTCTTCTATAATAGACTCGAAAACTCTTACAAATCCATTCATGACTAAGATAGGTCTACAGTTTTCAATATTTAACTTATTGCTACCTTTGTGTATAGGAATTATTAAAGTTTTCTTCCATATTTCTGGGTACTGACCTAGTTCTAAGGATTTATTAAAGATCCCTGCTAACACTGGGACTAAATAACTGCTGGAAGCTTTTATAATGTAGTTGGGGATATTGTCAGATCCGATAGCCGATCTTGCCTTCAATTTCCGTATGGCTCTTATTACATCTATCGAGGATATTCGGTATACCTATTGTGTTACAGGCCAGTACTTCAGTGTAATCAATATCATAGCTGTCACTATTAAGAGTGAAGTTTTTAAGAAATATTTTTTTATGCCTCAGCTATTACTGTAGGATCCGTAGTGACTTCAACATCAACAATTATTGACGTAACACCCTTGTCTCGTTTACTCTTATTGTATTGTGCCCAAAAGATCCTTGGGTTACCTCTCAGGCTATTTTCTAATTCCTTAAAGTAATTATTTCTTGCTTCTTTGTACTTGCTTAAACTGTTGTCTTAGCAAAGTGTAATTAGTATACCAAACTTGTTCGCCTGTTTTCTTATATTTTATAAAATACCTGGATTTTTTTTGTTAATTAACCTTTGTAGATGTTTAGTCATCCAAGAATCACGGTGTTCATGTCTAAAGTCAAAGCTTTTACCCCTTTTTGGAATATTTTTTTTTCAAAGCTGTTTTTTATATGTAGGTAGAGACTGTTTATACACCCTTTTACTTTCGTAGAATTGTCAAATTTAAGTTTTTTTGCTAAGTGATATAAAGTCTTGTACAATATTATTAAAATCAGCTTGGTAAACACAATATTCTAGATTAGAGGTAACATTATTTACATTTATTTCACCATTGTGGGATTCAGATGATTTTAAGACATGAACAAAAGGGGAATGACAGTTTTCTGCTTTAATTAAAGGGTGTATATGTACCCTTGTGTGTATATATATATATCCCTTGATTGTATATTATTGAGCAATACATCCAGTACCTTAGCTCGATTATTATCCGCATACGAGTCGTTCAGCTGAGTTAAATTCAATACTAATGAAAGGTCTATTAACGCTTCAGCCTTTCTCCTTATGTAAAAATTATTAGTGGAAATGCTTCCAGTGGACCAGTCAATTCCCGGAACGTTTAGATCCCCTAAAAATACAATTCTTACTTTCTTGTTGACAAATTTCGACAAAAACCAGGTGCAGTAGTCCTGAAACGGATTAGTTAAAATCAGGAGGAAAATAATGTAACGCTAGTGAAGTAGTCTGTATTCAAGGTGTAGATAAATAACCTAAGACAACCTCTATATTCTTAAAGGGGATGTTGGTTTCTTGAAGCCGAAAAGCGTTTTATATATATATATATATACACCAGCAAAAAGCATCCTCAACCCTTCACTTTTGTGTTCTCTTGAATTTCCCTATCCATTTTATATATATATATATAAAGCTGAGTAAAACATACTCTGCCTTTTCTAAACCAAGATTCACATATTGAAATTACATCGTAATCATTACAATTCACTTCCATTACAAAGCCCTTGAATATTGTATTAAGTCCATGTACATTCTGAAAGTACAAGCTGATGTATTTGCTACCCACGGTGAATATTTATTGATACGTGGGATTGCCTTGTATCAATTTCTATATTGTTGTTAGCTGGACTTTCCCCCCTTGTATCCTTTGGAGAGAGAGAGAGAGAGAGAGAGAGCAACTGGAACGGAGGTTACTGATTCTGGATTTTCAGTTTCAGAAATACTTTCTTCACGTAGTTTACCTAAAAATTGTGTAAAGAGTATTTCATTTGGCCAAAAATTTGGGTTGGTAATTTTGTCGTACTCTGTAGCGTTCAAAAGAACATAAAAAGAAGCGTAACCAGGATACCGGGTTTTCAATTTAACACATTTACGAGGTTTTAGGTTTGCATTTTCGTCTATATAATAATAATATTTTAATTTACTGATTTATTTATGTGCTATGAACAGCAACAAGGCATAGCACAAGTTATATATACAGAAATACAAGAGCTATTACTACATTCAAAGCTTACAGAAAATTAAAAATTATGAATATATGCTTCATGAGAAAGGAGTAATGACAATTTATATTCGATCGTGTATACAGCCAGTTCATGTTCTATTGGTAACAAGTACAAAAATTGAATACATTAAAAGTAAAAGATAAAAAACTATACTCTAAAAACAAAGTAAAAGAGATATGAGTTTGGTATGAGAGGTATCCCGTCTACAAGGGTGCATTGGAGATAATATTACACAATACAGTAATTGACAAATATAAATTGCGAATAAATCCCATTAGCAAAAATAAATACTGTAAAAGATTATTATCATAATTAAAATTTTGTTGTGTTTTCGTACCTTGAATTAAAATTCTTAACCATTCTATATAGTAGCCCGTTAGTCCCAAGAAAATTGTAATTTCTAAATGTGAGGGTACCAAAAAATCATTTATTTTTTTTTATAGCTGCATTTCACTCTATTACCTAGCACATCATTTATAAATTGTCCATCTTTCAACTTGCGTCTTACATCTAGAGGTTTAAAATTGAGGTATGAACACAAACCTGGTTATAAGGTAGATCAATTCTATTACACAATAATCTAAAGAAGTATTTCTGAACTGCTTCTATACCGTCGGCTGCTGCTCTAGTAGACGGATACCATATTCAATCTTGGGTCTAATAAGTGTCTTTATACAGTGTTATATAAGTTTGTACTTCTCTGAGATCATTCCATCGATGAAAAATAAATCTTATTAGGTACTCAGCTACTCTTACTATTCTGTCGATATGATTATTGAATTTCAGTTTATTATCGAATTTCACACCAAGATCACAAGTGAGTGTCAAGTTGGTAATTTCCTGTCCCTTAATTTTATATCTACTTACAATGTAATAGGTCTTATTCATATATGTAACAAAATTAGTTCTCTTGATATTTATTTTCATTCTATTTTCTACGCACCACTCATCTATTTGATTTATATCAATTTGCATATCATTAACACCGAAGATATTCATTGCCGCTAGTAATTTTAGGTCATCTGCATATAATATCGGAGTCGTATGAAGTACCCTTCTACAGATGTCATTTATGAAAACGTTGAATAGAAGTGGTCCTAGAGGAGACCCTTGAGGGATGCAGTTAGCTATTGTAATTTCCTGCGATCTGTGATATACAATTTCCAATCTTAACTTGAAATGTTCTGTTGCTTAAATAACTGGAGAATAATGCAATATACGCAGGAGATAGTCCCAAGTTACATAGTTTACCTATCAAAAAAGAATGATTTACACTATCGAAATCTTTTGATAGATCGAAGTATAATAATAACAAATCAGTATTATTATTATCTCGAACTAACTACAAACATATTTTGCCTACCATACAAATAAAAATTCTTCTATATCTGAGCAACGAGTGGAACTATTTCGGACGTTACGGAGATTAATTTGACACTGTCTTCCGGAAATTAAGAGACTAATTGAAAGGGACTTAATGAAGTTTACGAAACCATATGCTGTCAGTTGCATGTAAGCCAGTCAGTGCAACAAGAGGTAGGAAGTTACAACTGCTAATTTACGAGGGAGGGAGAAGTACCAAAGTATTTTGTTCATCCTAACATATATATTTCTTGGAATTAATCCCCTTTCGATACGACACTCTTCACTTAAAACGTATGCATATTATGAGCAATTTTGTTTAGATTGTTCGTTGAAGTAAAGTGTAAGAATACTGTCTAGCTATTTATTTTCACTGTACCATCTCACTGTTAACCTGTTTATTGGTGTTGTAACGAGTCAGTTAGCCATTCTGAAGTTTTCTGTACTTTCTATCTGCTAAGAAAGTTTTAGTGATTGATCAGTAAGAAAGTAAATTTCAAATAATCGGTTTTCATGTAGACTTGATTTTGATGCAGGCTTGACTGAGCAATTTTGACTTGAGATTTTTTCCCTCATCGAGCACGTACCCTCTAAGAAAGGAATCTTCCATCAATGTGGGACCCAAACTAAGCTCAGGATTGAATCAGAAGCAAAATCCGGATTCATATACCCGCATGCGATACCACTAGCCACTAAACAGGTTTCTCTCCACTACTCTATTTTGCCTTCATCATGGTTGAGTAGATATTGAGCGTTCCTTCTGAATTTTGTGTCATTGGTGTTTAAGTTTTATGCCTCTGTTAATTAGAGTTGCTCCATACGATTTTGAAGCTAATTTTTCATCCGTGAGTGGGTACTCTGCAACGGTTTAATTTGTATTTCTATAGGCTGATTTTATACTTATCTAATAGCCTGTGCAATGTTGCCAGTTTCTCCTGTACAATATTTTTAGCGAGCGCACGTATACTGCATATAGCTTTCTATTTGCTGAAAGTAGGTAAGACTGATTTGGTAAACAGATTTAACACCACGTGACTTGACGTATTCTTCGCGTAAAGCAATGTGCTGATGATGTGTCGTTTTAGTTTTTGAAATATTATTTTTAGAAACTTCTTTCATACGTAAATACCACAGAAAAATACGTGCTGCATCCATTTTCTTGATTTTATAGAAGAGCGTCTTAAAAGTTTATAATTAGTATTACGTATCCCTGTACAACAAATAAAGATTTTCTTGTAACAGACGGACTATCATATTCTCTTCATTCATGATAGTTTGTTAAAAGTCCCTTCAAAGAGAAAACAGATGGCATTCTTATCACAATCTGGCCAAAAATGGACAGAACACGTTCTTTCCCTGTGGTCTTAATATGGTAATCACATTCTGGCCGTTGGTTGCATTGCTTCTCCGTCTTTTGTGTTGAACTGTTTCGGCCCCTCTGCAACGTCGGAAATAATTTCAACTTGTTAACGGGGATATATCACATTCATACACTTTAATATTGACAAACCAAGACCGAATACCTGACTTAATCAATTTATCAAACCTACAGATAAATCTTCCTTCCAATTCGCACAAACACTCACATTTGTTGTTGACAACTTTAAGGGTATTTCTGAATGTATCTTGCTTCTTTGCATTTCATTTTTTTTTCTTCACAACTTTCGTGAACTGGCACCACATGTGCAACAACTCGATACCTGAAGTCAAACAAAACTGGAATATCTCTTGAACTTTTGTAGTAAAATTATCAACATTACCTAATACTTCCAGTGGTTTCACGCGTATGCAATGCTTTCGGACATTTATCACAGCATTCTCTTAAAAAAGAAGACGAAAAAGTAGCTACTAAGTTATTGCGTTGAATACATCCTTTCGTTACCACATCAAAACCTCATATAAAACATCTTGAATCTGGCAATAGAGAATGCACATTACTACATAAAAACTGACAGAGAGAGATGAATGGCAATACGTTTGCGATCACGAGATTTCGATATCACATCTCAGTATTAATCATAATTCTTTCAATTAAGGCCGACACACTTAAGTTCCCTTCTTCCCTTACCTTAATTATGTGAAGGATGAAATCATACATCTAAGGTTATTATTAATTCGGTAAAGTCCTTATCCAATGATGCGGAGAAGAGTTTATTGGAAAAGAGCTGGTTGCAGGTGCCCTAAACTGTTTATCAGATATATCTTACGGGAAATGAGCCCAGTCTGAGAGACATACGAAGAGTGCCTGGGCTTTTCCATCCGTAAATAAAACTTTGGTGAATATACTGTCCATTCGATCGGTAAACGGAATTCCAATGAAGTTCGTTGGGCTGATCCGTTCAAATCCATTTAATCTCATCTCCAGAAAAGGTCTCTTGAAATATTAACTTCAGTGTTGTTACTTTCTGTTCTTACATTACAACGCGAACGAGCGAGTTTACTATCTCCTTATGGCCTCGAATTACTATACGCCTTTGATTTTTCTGTGGTGCAAGATGGTTGAAAGGAGCTGGTTACAGGACAGACATCGAGCAGTAAACTTAGATAGAGCTTGAAACAAGCTATTGTTAAAAACCTTGCACGATAGTTTTAAGTAAGGTGACTATAGCATTATTACAATCTACGTCAAATATTTAAATATTGCACTTCTTAACTGATATCATGCAACGGTCAAACTCAAGGTATTACCCACTATTCCCCTGAAAGAACTTACGGAAACTCTGTAAGGCTTCTGTGTGGATATTTCACACTATCTCTTGCACTTCGGGGCAGATATTCTTATTCCAATTCTTAAATTGGATCACGTTAACTAAACCCATAGTGTCAACTAATTCCTAGATTTGAATTACAATTTCCAATACAAGTTCAATGGCTGAAATCATTAAAATTACATATGAATATTTTAATAAAATATACTGCATCTCCATCATAAGGCAGTCTTTCGCTGAAGCAAATTTCGTTTTGTACGAATAAACTTAATATCTTTCATACTTCTGTTACAATAAATTCGTTAAATAATAAATACAGTATAAGTACTAACTTTCTTAACGCCAATAGTAAAAGGTGTCTTTGCCATACCTGCTTCACTATATGCTATTACAACACCAAGTTCATTTTCTGCTGTTGACAGTTGATAGGAGTTTGGTTCTGCCATAGGAAGCTAGGATAGTTAAGGAAAATTAAATACAATGTTTATAAATACTACACACAGCAATAATAATGTGCTCTAGGCATAACTTAGATACAGAAGATCTGCATTTTTGTGCAACAACTATTATATGATTGTAAAATGGTAAAAATATCGGTAATCGTGAAGATGTGATCTACTATATCAAGCAAGTCGGATTCGATTAATACAAATTCCAGTTATTAACAAGAATGAAGATTTACTTTCAGTAATAATTTAACATGTAAAGTCTATTTTTACTTACATCTAATTGTTTTCTATGTAAAAGCACTGTAAGCGTTTGTCCGACGTTCCTAATATAGTATCTTCAGGGTAAGATGAACAGAAAAGAAAATACTTTTAAAAAAGGAAAGAATCCTTTTTACAGGAAAATAAACACAAACAACTGTGTCTGAAGTACATATAGAAGAAGGCCGGATAGGCAATATAATTGGTGAAATAGATTATTACTTATGTGTAAATCTACAACCCTTCCGTATTGTACAAATATTCACATTGTTATATGAACACTATTGATACTTCGGATACAACTGTATGCATTGTAGAAACCAAACGCATAAGCTAAAGGAAAGCAAGAAAATAGAAGAAAAAACAATGTACCACTTTACACTCAGTAATCTTCCAAGAGAATTCAATAAATTCTGGGATTGAAGGCACAGCAACCAACTACGCATGCCACATAAGATGTAAGGAGATGTGCCTACTGCGATAATAGAAAACAAAGCCGGAAAACAAATACTTCATGTGTTCTATGTGGTAAATACATATGTCGTGAGTACATAATTTTCACTTACAATTAGTGTGCTACTTCAAATCAAGGTGGAAGCTCTGAATCAGTAAAAATGGTAAGCATTTGGTAGGTATCTTAACAACTTTTGAATTAATAAACATTGCAATAAAAAAACAAAAAGGTTTTGTCCTATTTTTCACATACACACTAAACATAATTCTAGTTAACATTAATATAATTGTAATCATGAACTTAAGAGTAAATTTTTGTTTTCTTTCAATAAAAAAAACTTCCAAAATACAAGAAAATAAAATACACATCTCATTCAAAAGACACAAGTTAGAAGTTTATTTAGAGGGTGCCTTCTGGTGAGCTTGAAGTTCACGTGAGTTCTCTCGCGTTAACAAAATGAAGGAAAACCTTTCACGATGGCCTGTACCTGGAGTAGTACATAGGAGACTGAACGTACGAAGGATCTCAGCTTACTTCCTGATCTACTTCTGTTTTCTGGAACTGATGTAAAGATAAGTACTAGGTGTAAGGTAATAGTACATGTAATACAAATAGCCGACGCTTGTGATCAAGTTCCATAATCCAGTTTTATAGGTAAGATAGTATAGGATTCAAACCCAAGCATGGTTCGGATTTCTCCTTAACAGTGGGTAATGTCTTACAAGCTTTGTAGTTGATTAGAACGAAACTCATATACTTGAAGTCACATATGGTGTACTTATCTAATTTTAATTCACTCTGATTTTCTGACTGTGAAAAGTTATTTTTAAAATAATATTACATAACCTACCTGGAACTTCCATTTATAATAACAATTTATAATACAATTTGTGTTGTAAACTTAAGGTAGACTTGCAACTACATCAAATTTATATACAGTTAGACAAAAGCCACTTGACAGCAACCGATGCTGCGTATCCACTATCAATGTTGGTTTAACATACCTAAATAAGTATCAACAGATTTCCCTATATACGTCTTTATTTACTGCAATTTATGTTTCAGAATTGTATTTCATCCTGAATTAAGAAATGTATCTAACTTTCAAGTGACCTTTGCATCACCATATGTATACAAATTACACTTCAAGGATACAACTCGAGCCAAAATAATATCTCCTGGTCGAAAACTTTTGTACATTTCAACTCTATCTTTCTCTGTCGCTCGAACATCTTCCCTTCTAAGTACGCCACGATATGGATGAGAGAGAACATAATCAGCTACACAGATGATGGAACACTTGCAGAAACGTGGGTTCACTATCGTTACCTAGAATAATAAGAAATCAATGGAAAAGTTAGGTTTCGAATGTTTAAACAAAAGAGAATATAAACACCAGAACAAAAGATAATATTAACTTGAGAAATAGCACTTTCAATCATTATTACTATCGTACGGCTTTCGCGGCCGCAGATCTTTATACTGGGATCTAAGGGTGTAGCAGTGTAAAGAAATGAAAAACGAGAGGTTTTAGAAACTAGGTTTAAGTTTCATTTAGGAAAGAAGTTACACTTTGTAGCGCTCTTGACTCACCGGACTGGTTTGTTGAAGTCTTGATGGCTGCTGACTCCAGTCAGCCTGTTTACTAATATAAAGTCTACTGCTCTAAGTACTGTAGTTATCGAACTCGTGTCTCTGCTCGAAGTTGTAACTGAATGCTTAATGTTCCACAGTACTTCTCTATTTTGTCAGTTCTGTTTTACCCCTTTGGGAAAGAAAGGAGCTTGCAAACTACATGGGTCAGCATGTTTCCAGGGGAAGGTGATGGCCCATGCAGTTTAAGCTCCTTGCTTTCCAATTAAACAGCCCGGAAGAGTCTTTGTGCTATTAACATATTTACAGTTATTTGATTGCATATAAATGTTCTATAACAGGCGTTACGTACTGCCTGTTATGTAGCATTATGCATGTCTTGCTGCTTCCGCTTAATATTGTCTATGCATGATGTTTTCGTAAGAACGTTGGCGTGTAATACTCACACGATGCAAGAAATGTACCTCTGAATGTGGTTATATGATATGTACATGTGTCCATGTAAATAAATGGTTCTGGTACCAGGTTCGAGACCTGGTATGCCTTGCATGCCCCCACCGAAAAAGAGCATTTCGTATATATGTAAGTTTATGTGAAATTCGTTGTTCACTTTTAGCACAATATACACATCCACCATATCATTACGATGTAGAAACTTCACCTGTTGGCATATTAATACGAAGTAGATAAAAAGAAAATAAATAACATATTGTTTCACTTTCACCACTATCACCATAAAAAGAAAAATAATACGTCGTATGTGCATATATGTAAACACTTTCACCACACTATATAACAAAAAAACATAAGAAAAAGAAAAAAATATGTAGACACTGTGTATAAACTTCAATGCTCCTGTGAGGGAGTCCGTATCATATTCCACACACTAACTAGTGGGGGGGGGGGTCTGAAGAAGCTGCTGGTTTTTCTGGTCATGTCCTGTGTTCTACTTTGGTGTATCTTGATGATGAAGGGTTATTTCTCTTCTGATGCTTGCTCCAAGTATGGGTCCGTGAAAAAGGATGGTTGTCCGTTGTAAGTGGGATGAGGCAACTATACTTGCTGTTGCTGTCCGTTTGAGGATGAGACTTTTGGAAGTGTGAGTGCTTTTCTTTCATAGGACCATAGATGGAGTTAACTTTGTAACATGTCTGCCACTGAAAAAATATAGCGGTTTGAGGGTACTTTAGGTTGTGGAATTTCAATACGGAATTTCTCTTTTTAGGAGGATTAGATGGTGGCAAAGTTGCCAAAACCGTAGATTTAGAGGAGAATAGCTGGCTGTCATTTACGTGTATAGTAATTGATGTTTCGTATAAGTATTTATCGTCTATAGAAGTATTGGAAGGAACGTCATAAGTATGCTATTCCTGGAGAGAAGTATCAGTTAAAGAGATAGAGTTAAAGACTACTCCTACATGTTCACTTTGAGATCGGTCTATTTTACTATTCCTGTACCTTTTAAATCTACAAAGTCTTGTAAATATAAAGGCTAAAATGATTAGTATTGAACATGCTAGGCATATAGCCAAGGTCATCAAAGCGATATTTGACTGCTATAGTTACTATAAGAAATAATTACTACTACAACAATAATTATTAATATATTAGTATATAATAAGTCGAACTCTAAAGGTTGTATGTGTTTATTTTGAATTTTGAGTTTAATTGTTCGGTTAATTTATCTAACTAATTGTCTAATTGTGGAATTCTCTACTAGTGAAGGTAAAATTTCTGTGTTGTTTAATATCAAATGGTGAGTGGCTGTTTGAATTTGCAATTTTGATGGTAAAATCATGTCTTTGAAGATAATATGTTCAAATTCGTTATAATGGAAAAATACTGAGCCACTGTTAGTGTTCTCGTATGGTTTACTATGGGAAATTCCAGTTTCAGATTTGTAGGTCCTATGAAAAGGAACTAAAGAAGAAATTAAAATGCCAGCATCCGTGTATTTATATATATAATTTGCATTCGTGTCAAAAGTTTTAAGTTGGCAAGAGGTACATGTACATGTATTATTGTGTACGACTTCCGTTATGCAGCTGCCCTTTTGCGAGTGAAGAAAACTATGCGGCTTGCATACATATAGGAAATTTTCAAAAGAGCAAAATTGTTCTTCAATTTCAAGAAATTCATTGCCAGATGTAAAAACAAAACGAGGGAGAGAGAGAGAGATGTTTATATTTTCTGATATAAGAATCCCAAATTTGTGACTTAGTGTAGTGTGGCCATGGAGGTTGCTTTAATTAGTGGGATTTGCATAAGAATGTCAACGTTTTTTGTTAAAAAGTCAAAAGATACCAAAAATGTTTTTGAAATGGTGTACAATAGACCTAGGTCGTATTCGCATATAGTGTCCCTTAATAGTTCGTGTTCAGATACGAGTTTCAGAGCCTGATCCTCTGCCAGAATTTGTGGAGAAAGTTTGTTTGTTGAGACGTGGGACATGAATTGTTTTATTTCACTATGGGCGAGGTAATGGGCGTATAATGCAAAGAGTTTACGTGTCTCTTGTGCTCACTGGCAAAAACTTTGTAATATCTTACTTTGTATCCCTAAAAACGCACTCTTTATCTGTAAAACCACATTTTTCATAATTTTAATTTCCTGGGTCAAGCTGTCTCTCATATTAATGATTTCTGTAATTAATAAATTCTCCTGTTGTCTAAGCTGCTCTGCTAGACGATGCTGCTAAACATATTGGTCAGGGAAAGCCCAAAGGATCCTATTCCCAAAAGAAACGAAAGGATTTTTTTTTTTGGTACGTGTGATATTTGCGCAGGAAATTGTTTGTGTACCTGATACCTTGAAGTGGCATGGGATGGTGTCTTCAATGTTACGAAAGAAAGCTTTCTCAATGTTCTTAATCTCTTGTCTTATCTCACTCCAAGCGATATAGTTTTCCTTAGAATGGTACGTTGTTTGAAGGTTGAGATTAGATCGAACGGCAATATATACATCGGTATGAGAATTTACTGCTAGGCCCTTGTTAGTAAGAGTAGCTCCAATTTGGGGCAGGATTATCTCGTGAAATTCGTTGGGGGCCTTGGACAATGCTAGTACTTGTATGGATACGGCTATTAAAAATAAATATTCCATTTTGATTTTTACTCTAAAAAGAAAGAGAAAAGGCATGTCCTAGCGTTTGTTTAAAACTTATTGTCTAGATATTTGCTTAAATAAATGTATAATATCTTAATACTAAAAAAAAATTAAAAAGTGTGAGCAAAATCTCCTGGTAAATATTATCTCTACATTACTACCTACTATTAATAGTGCTGTTGTAGCATTCTATGCTATTGCCGGCCATCCGCTTATATACGTGATATTGAGATTTCTCTCAGAAGTATCAAGTTGCTATCCACCGTAATGCCTATTAATCAAGAAGGCTGTACTTGTATTGTGGATTTGGAATGGCGAACTTCGAAGCTAAAATAAGATCGTACATCATAGACGAAGAAATTGCCCGGTTTTGCCCGTTACGTGTCGGAGACGACAACGTGTGCAGTGAGATATCCCTAGTACAAACGCAGAGTGTAATTCGGGGATATTTTATGCATTGCGATATAAGAGAAGATGTACTGCGGAGTCAACTTCGTCTTTCGCTAATAAGATTAAGATAAAGTTGAGTAGTTTTCATGAAACGGAAATCCACCTGCCCACCTTTACAGCAGAAATTAGGAATGGAACTCTATGGTGGGGTTTTAATTATGGTAGTTCGTAAATTTATTTACATACTCAAATATTTAAGTGTTTTTTTTTTCTTTGGTGTGTGTTTATGCTTGTAAGTAAACACATATCGTTGGTTGTGCTTTGCATAAACGCGTCACATTGTGACAATGTGAAAGAAGGAGAGAAGAAAAAAGAAACAATAAGCCTATGTCGGCGATTACTTAACCTTAATCTGCTATTATATGCATTAACTGTCCTCTATTAAAGAAGAAATCTAACCGTTATTTCCTATGTAGTACTTACATAACTAAAAATTATATAGATAGATATTGTGTCGCCGGCGATACAATAAGCTATAGTATGCGTAGTAATATATATATAAAAGAAAATGGAGACAATTACTCTTAGCAAAAATATCTTATGTATAATGTAAAGTTGGAGTCCTTTAAAAAAAATATTCATGAAAAATATATTGCTGTGGACTAAAGAAAATAATTGATTCAACGTATTTTTCTTGGGGGCGTTCTTTAAACTAGAAAAAAAGTACTTTTAGTCGGATCGATAAGTGATTCAAAAAAGTTGGAGACTTCGTTTCATCATCGTTTGTTGGTTGTTTTTTTTTTAAAAAAGTAGAACAAATTGTTGTTTTATTCGTCTGTTGTTGTGTGTTCGAGACCATATCACTCTAGATAATGTACATCTTGATAATAAGGACGTAACTTTTGAATAGCAAAATCTATGATCCAATTTCAACGTTTATCCTTCACTTTAATCTAGTACGCACTGTTATGGAGCTTCTTTAAGATGATGACTGGTCCTTGAAATGGAGAGGTAAACGCTTTAGTGTCTCCCTTATTGAAAGAGGGGTTATAGACTAAAACTGATTTCCGACTTGGTATTCATGTTGTTGGTGGATTTTTATCATAGAATTTCTTGTTTTCCATGGTCAACTTTAAGGTTCTTGGCTACCAATTGTCTTGCTTGTTGCATATTTTGAAGGCGAGTAATATTCGGTGTTTTACAAACCATATCAAATTTACTGTCTGCTATATCTCTTGGTTGGAAACCTAGTGCTAAATAATTGACAGTCTATTGGAGGCCTTATGGATTGATTGATGTAATGCACGTACTCATCGAGATGGGTACCCCAAGTACGATGGTCGTTTCCTTGTTCAGACATTCTTGTTTTAATCAAATTACGTGTAGCCTGAACAATTCCTATTGCGCTGTGTTGATACGCTAGGCATTTATATGGAGTTATTCCCATAAAACTGCAATACTCTATATAGTGGGCACTGCGAAATTACATGTCCCTGTCACTTTTTAGAGTCAAAGGTATCCCAAACTGCAGTATGATTTGCTTATAAATAAAGTTGCATACTGCTTTTGCACTAATATCTGGTACTACTTGAGATATAAGGTAACGGTTACCCTCGCCTATACTGAGAGGATATGTTTGTTGTCGCTATAGGACTCCGGATATATCCCGCTAGAGTCTATTTGATATGAAGTAAATACGGGGGGTACCTGTAGATGCAGGAGCTCACCTTGAGGCAGTTGAGTAACTGTTTTATTCTTCTGACAGATGGCGCATAGACGAATGCGCGCTGATAAGTATTGTTTCAAATTTTTGAAATAATACTTTCTGGGTATAGAAAGATAGGTTTTCCTATAACCTAAATGGTTGGCAGTCCTGGTGCAATGTATGATTTAACCCAAACAGATTTAAATTTTTCCGGCATACAAATGCTTTGTATTGCGTTTATTGTTATTTTTCGGGGGGCGCCCTGTATAAAATATTGTCTATCAGCTTAAAGTCCTTGGAGTCCCTCAAAATTTTTCCGTCGGTTTCCTGATTGGGATTCTCTAGGGTTTCTATATTTTTTTTCCAAAAAAGGGATTCTGTCTTTGGGCAGATCTAATACTTAAATCTTCAAACAGAACACCAATAAACTGAGGTTGGCTGTTGTCTTCATTTTCTGCTTCTTGTAGATTCTCAGTGATCTTGTTCCATGCGTCTATCTGTGTATTCGCGTCGTTTCTTCCTTGTTCTCTTTGTTCTTTATTCGCTATGGTAACAATTTTATGTGGAATATCCAATGAACTATCAGTTTCCATGTCTTGTGGGTCATCGTGATTCATGTTACGCGTAAAAACATCAATCCAATTTAAATGGGTCGAGCAGTGGCGTAGCGTGAAGCTAACTTCGCCTAGGAATACAATTTACCATGTGAATCCTTTGCTGTTTTCGCTTTACTAAAGGCGATGTTACCAGTGTATAGCTCAAAATGAATTCTAAAAGAATATAGCGAAATGCTTTACAGGTATAGACGGTTGATAGAATCTCGCGTTCGTAGGTATCACGTTTCTTCTCAGAATTGGTACAGCGCCGTGAACAGAATCCTAATGCCCTCCATTGCTCGGTAATTGGGCCTTGCTGAAAAATTTCACCCGCCAGGGAGTTTTGACTGGCGTCACAATATACTCTAGTTACTGCTTTTGGATTATAATGAACCATTGCTAAAGAATTTACTAATGCTTCCTTTAAAGCTAAGAAAGTTGGTGAGATGGCAACCATGTATAACGTCTTCCCTTCTTTGTTAACTCTAAGAGGAGGAAAACTAGAGCTGCGAAATTTGGTAGTTGTCCTCTCGTAAAATTACGTAAGCCTAATTATATGCAGAGTGATTCCACATCTTTAGGTGGCATAATATTGTCAATTGCTGATCGAATCTTTTTGGAAATAGAAATTCCCTGCTGATTGGCGTCAAAATTAAAAATGATTAAACGTGCAAAGAAACGTTTCGCTTTGATATCGATAAACGAATACCAAGTTCTCGAATTTTGATAAATGGCTGTTTAAGCTTTTCTAACACTTTAAAAAAGTCGTCCCATCTTAATAATAAATCATCAGCGTAAAAGCTAACAATTTCTGAATCTAGGTCTTTCGTAAGCCTGTTCATAACATAGCCAAGTGAGCTAGATGAGGACAAGGGGCCCATGGGATTTCGAGTCAGAATAAAGGAGCCTATAGGTAAAACATTTAAACCAAGGTATTTCTACGATTCCTCATCAACTTGCAGTGAGTAAAATGCATTCTTGATGTCCAAATTCACCATATATCTGCCTTTTCTCAATTTATACATTACAGATTTCATGCTAACTTGTATAATTGCTGGTTTATGTATATGGAAGTTGAGTTTCCGCATATCTGCGCAAATGCGGAATAAGCCTGATGGTTTCTTAACGATTACAACCCTGGATGTGTAATCAGTGATACCAGGTCGTAGAGCACCAGCTTGACACAAGTCGTCAACCTGGGCCCTAATTTCTGGTAATATATTCAGTGGGATTTCTTTAGAAGTCTGTCCAAAAGGTTTTATGTTTTTGTCCAAGTGTAATTTCTGTTTGAATTCACGGACAATTCCAATGTCGGACGAACTGTAGGACCATATGTCGTGGAGCTCATAAACAGTGTTTCCACCTTTGCTTTTAGCTCAGGAGTTAGCTCATCTGAAATTTGAAACTTGGAAATGACAAATAACTTGTCAGTTTCCTGAAGACGTTTTTGTAATTCTTCATCAGACAGCTGTGTTGCTTGGAAAATAGTATTTACGTTTCCTCTTTTAATTTCGAGGCAAGAACATTTTGTATCTCAAAATGTGTCTTAATTCTTCCTAGCACTGTTTTTCTATATAAAGCTTACGTAAATTAGAAATATAGGCATGTGGTTTGTTGCCTGATGCTACCTGAGAAAGTATTCTAATATTAAATTTCTCTTAAAAGTTTATTATGTTCAAACATATGTCAACATTAGCAGTTTTAACTTTTGTTCTTATAGGTACAGAAACTAACTAACGAATGCGGTTGTAGTCTGTAAAAAGTATTAGGATAGCATAAGCTATATTTATTCTGGTTTTGAATACGCATTAACCATCTTGCTTATTTTGTTGCATTTGTTACGTGTAAACTTCACTGGTTTCAATTTGGGACAAAAACTTAAATGTATTATTTGCAAAGGATATCCTTGTATTATAGTGTCGTAGTAAAGCTGTTCCTAGTATTGGAAAACCAAGGTTCTGTTGAACGTGAAAGGGATGTGAAAAAGTTACTCCAGCGATGGTAACATCTAAAAATCACACCTTTGGCTAAATGTAAAACTTTATTTGCAACCCCCCTACCTGATGTCTTTATTTTAATTATTTTTGCGCTTTTTGGTTTTGCGCATGCGCAATAATACTCAAAGTAGACCCGGAGTCTATTATTAATTGTTGTTCACTACCGTTATGTTTTGCATTTATAGTAGCTATGCGATGAGAATGTGATAACTTGGTAGTAACATACGTGCATTTTGCGTTTTTGCTTGCTTGCAACACTTTGTGTATTTAGGGAGTGCTGGGGGCCCGGACAACGCGTTGGCCCCTTATTTAGTTTAAATGCTGTTCATTCCCGGACTCTTCCTCTTCGGCTACATGTTCTGGGGTCACGAAAAAAAGTACCTTTGCATTTCGTCCGGAGTTTCGGCGGTTCGAACGTGAATTGAGCCCTCGAGATCGGTAGGGCCTCGCATTCTGGCTACGTAACTGGTAACCATCGTAATATTGGTTCGGTTGATTATTATAGTAACGATCCTGTTGATTTCTATAGTTTTGACGGGATGCATTTCGGTGACCTGAACGTGAACGGTAATGTGTTCTGCCTCTATTATTACTATTATTTGAATACATGTTACTGGTTTTAGCTGCTAACTGTTCGTCTTAATTCATGAACTTGTAACCTAAGGTGGATAGATCACAATCTGTATTCGTTTTGCCATTAGTCTTCCGTTGTCGGTCATTCGAGCTGAGTGGAGGTGGTTCCAAATATGTCGCCAGGTGGCAATGTTAGCTTTGCGGTTTCTCTGTGCCTAGCAATGTCTGCAGAGCCTGCTGCCACCTGTTGAAAGTAGTTTGTATCACTACGGCAAGTACTTGGAGCATTTTGTTAACTGCAGTGAATTTTGTTGCATCACATAATTTGGCAACTCACGTGAGGCTGTTTGTTGGTATAAACCATGCGTCTGTGTTACTGGTTGAAAAAGAGAAGGAGGCGCTGACTGCCTTGCATTGGATTGATCCAGTACACAGTACACGTTCGGGGGCGTTTGCATCTGCGACAACGCTGTATTTGCTTGTGAAGCTTGGCCTGTCTGAATCTGATTTGTGGGAAGCTGAAAATATGTTTCAGCGAACTTGGCCTGGCTCAACTGTAGCTCTAATAAATTGTTTTTGCAATAAAAAGTCACGGTTCAAGAGCAAATGCAGCTTCATTTTTAATTCCTCGATTGAATTAAATTTCTCTAGTGAAACCTGATCTAGAAATGATTTTCGGAGTCCAACTATAATGTGGTACATCTTTTTCTGCACAGACATTTCTGGACAAATTTGTTCCATCAATTTCTGCTTAGAAATTAAATAATGAATGGGGTTCTCATCGTGTTGTTTCGAATTTAAAAGCATTTCTACTTGCATGAAATGTTTACTAGGGCGAAGTTCGGTAATCAATCTTTTAGTCAAATCTTTGAGAGGTCATCGTAACCTATTTCTCTGTGGATACTAAGAAATATATCAAGCGGCAATCCAGTCAGAGTGACACCGAAATGGAGCTTGCGTTCTGGTTCTGCCCATTCATTGAGCTGAGCGATCAGTTCGAATTTCGATAAAAATTCGTTAAAAGGTTGTCTCGTTTTGTAAGTTATAGACCTGTTTGATACGCGTGGCCGTATGCAATGGCTGATATGGGGGAATCGGTGAAGCACGGGGTGACTGAAGTGGATTTCCTTGAGGAGACACCTTGGGAGAATTTTCAGGTGATTCGTCGTCTGTCTACGGGATCTTGTATTAGGCATCTTTGTGTTTAAATAACTATAACCTGTTTCAGATTTAAGTGCCTCTGCGCAGACCGGCCAAACACTGAACTAAATAGTAAACACACACAAACAGCCTAACTCATACGTGGCAGACATTCCCTCTCACGCAGTGTTGAAAACTCAGTATTTTTTTTACAGAGAACATTGTACGTATTTTTGTTTAAATAGTCCCGAATTGAAGTTAGCGTCGGAATATACAGTAGTCATTTAGTAGTATACAGCAGTCTATGATAACTGTTCGAAGAGGAAAATCCTGCTACATACTATAAAAGTCAGAGGCAAAAGTAATAATTATTCATATTTATTGGGTGCAGTGTTTGATCTCTCCCCCCCCCCCCCCCCGATATAGACGTGTGCAGCAACAGTTGCCACTAACCCCTCCCACCCTCTCTCTCTTTCTCTCTCAAAATCGGGATGTTCCCGTTCTGTTCTACGTACGTCTTAAGTCTACGCAAAATCATTCCATACTTCCGAGGTCCTACGTGCTGAGAGAGATGAAATAACCTTAAAGGTCAAAGCGATCGGTGATCTCGGGCGTCGTGATACGTACGTTTGGTTTCATAAAAGGAAACATCGAAATAAAGCTCCTCGTAGACTAACGAAGTGAAGGGAAACATAATACAAGGGTCTCCAATAATTTCTTTCTAGGACCGGATGAATGGTAATATCTCAATAAAAAGACTTCGTTATTCATAGCCTTTAGGCATCTGAGTGTCAGGTCGGGCTAGCGGAGGGTGAAGTATTCGGGAAGGTATCTGCCAGGGCATATGTTGAAGGTGTCATCTCGGATAAGATAATATAAAATTAATTTTATGGGCGGTAACAGCACTATGGCTTACGCCCGTCCCGATACGGGGGAAGCTCCTTATCGTTGTCAAATGTATCATCTCGGAATTTGCCTGATGGGACTGAGAAAAAAAAGTCAGTCAGGATGGTCTCTGGCCCCTGGGACCGAACTCACAACCAACGCTCTACCACTGAGCTACGGCGACTCGGTATAAATAATGGAACAGAATAGAGTACTGTTATTAGTTACTCCGTATAATTGTGTAATTACAAAAAAGTAAAAACAGGAAATGAATTCACATTTTTTTTTCAACTACTAAAGTATGTATATAAAATTAATTCACACAATATTCTTGAACATCGTATCAAACCCGGCGTGAGCCAAGGGTGCCCAAAGGCCAGAAATAAATTTAAATTTGAATTAAACTGTGGAGGTCCGCAATAAAAGGCTTTGGGGTCCGGATCCGGACCGGAATCCGCCATTCGAACGTCCCTGGTATAATAATGTGGCAGCACTAACTCCGTAAATGTCTAATGTATCATTATCGTTGCATGAAATTTCAGTGCTGCTCCTACAAATGCAAGCCTAGAGAGTTCTAACTTTCTGGGAAGAAAGTTCATAACCAAGAGTTCGACCAATGCCGACTTTTAATTTTCTTTTTTGTTCATTGTTGAAAGAGCTTCATTGTTATAGGTTTTCATATTCAAAGCAACAATCAAACGACTTCAACAATGAAGAAATACAAAAATAGCAATCGGCATTGATCGAACTCTTTAATTGGTTATGAACTTTCTTCCCTGAAAGTTAGAAATCTCTAGGCTTGTTTTTGTAGGAGCAGTACTGAAATTTCATGCAACGATAAAAATACATTATACATATACGGATGTAGTACTACCAACTTTCGTTGGAGATCGCTGCTTTACATTAACCTTAAGGTAGTTATTCTCAAACTTCTGACAGACTGAGGAATATTTATGTAGCGATTCTCCGAAGTTATTTTGCTAGTCTGGGGCAAAATTCAGTTGTTTAATTATTTATTTCGGTTATTTGGCATTCCAAAATGAGTCGCCGTGGCTCAGACGGTAGAGCGTCTGACTACGAATCGGGCGGCCCGGGTTCAAATCCCGGCAAGGACACTGGAGTCTTTTCTGTGTTCCCATACCTGGCGCTCTGAGGTGCACTCAACCTCCTATCAAATTGAGTACCGGAGTGTCCTTGGTATTCCTGGGCACCTTGGAAAGGTAAAGGCGGTCGAGCGTGGGACTGACCACCCAACCTCATTACTTACCGTAGGTCAAGAAAATGTGGAGCGCTACCTCCACATCCCCCATGAGCCGTTCACGGCGCGTGCGTATCGCACAGGGGATAGCTTTACTTTTTCTTTATTTGGCATTCCAAAAATTAGATATATTCTTTACATATTTTCCCAAAGCTCGAACTTTATGTCGAGGCCATACCGACTATCATTTCCCAGCCAAGGTAGAATTCAAGTGGTATTTCGCTGAGTCCGAAAATTTCAAAAAAATTCCGTAACAACAGTAAATGTACGGTACTCTTGGGTCAAGAACATAAATATCTTCCGTCAACCCTTGTTCACGTCAAAACCACAAACATCTCAAGTAAATCTTGTGCAGTTTTCTGTGTTTTTTACCTAAACGTTGCCACATCTTTCTTTAATA